>JAGKTI010007603.1:0-36289 GCA_018397915.1 Birgus latro
AAGGCTAGAGTGATCACTTTCTTAGCGATTTCAGATCTCAGCTTGTATTGGCGTGTATCCTCGAAGCTTCCACCTGTTGGTGATCGTCTGCAGCAGCTCGGTCTCATCTATGCCGATTAGTATTTTCTTTTGTTTTCCTAGGCTTAAGTATTGGGATATTTAGCTGTTTGTCTGAGTGTTTGAGTGAGTGCATTTCCCTTTCTTGATTTGAATTGGAGTCATGTAACGTAAATTTATTTTCTTGTATTCAATAAATTTACAGTTCGTTTTCTTGAGCTTTGTTAAATGTAACAGTCGTGTTTAATTTTCCTACATATTTAGTACAGTTTTGCTACTCCACGTTAGCACAACTCTTTATATTAATCACGACTAATACTTAGGCCAGCTTTTGGCATTAATCCTTAAATCCGTTGTGCTAGCTAGGAGTTTGGCTCAGCCAAGATCCTGATTATCATTATTATTATTATTTTTTAATGTTAAGTGGAGAAACTAACTTTCTCAGAGGCCAACGGTGCAATATTACAGCCTACTTGAGCGTCTAGTCTCTGCTGTGTACCGTTGAAAAAGTCTATAAATTCTCGACTCTAGAGAATTGGCAAAGTAAGCCAGTATAAAGTGAAATCACCACTTGATTTCACGAGTCTATTCTCTCTTAATAAATGACTCGATAGTCATTCCTAGCACACATAGCTATATATTGTATACTCCAATTATACAATATTACATTATCCTCCTGAATATCACACTATCTTTGTGAATTATACATAATTTCCCCCTGACATGATGTAAACAAACACATTTCTGCCACATCTACCAAAACTCCCCAGCCTCTGTAACTGTTATCAGTGCTGACAATTGTACGTCTTCACCTGGGCAGGCCAGAGGAGGAGGAGGAGGAGAGAGAAAGAGAGAGAAAGCATATGGCATTGGCCCTGAGGATTAGCCTTAACTATCACACAGTGAGAAGTCTTATGTACAGTGACGAACCATGCTTTCTACACACGCTCTGCCCCAACCCCAGGCTGGAGGGAAGTCGTGGCCAGGGCTTCACATGGAATGAAGGCCTGATGCTGGTGGCTCTAGGTCTTATTGGACGGCACGAGTAGCAAGGACATTTCCAACTGTTCCTCGTACAGTTTAGCCAAGCTTTGAACTGCCAGTTCAACAAAGATAACAGGTCTTTGATCAGTGTGAAACCATGGCTACGATTCCCTCCAGCTAAGGGTAGAATTACAGGGTGAACAGAAACTGTGAGTAATAAATGTACCGTGCATTATTATGCTGAGGCAGACCAATGCATTTTCCTCACTATGACTTACCCGAAAGGACTGGTGGACGGCAGAGGTTGTGAGGTTACCGGCTCATCAGCATCCCTTTTGCCATACTCACGTTCATCATCGCTCCCTCTTTCCTGGAATCAAATCTATGGTAACAAATTTGTCATGAAGAGATGGGACACCGAGAAAAAATACATATACAATAAATGAATCGACAGTACAGTATAGTATGATTAAGTTTTCTGACTTTAAAAACTGCTGACACGGTAGCTAATACATACTAAGGTAAGAACAAGTGGACATAAATTAATGTTTATAGCAGAACACGATAAAACATGGTACTCAAATTATCACCGAAGAGAACATATCGTTTGTAGCAGCGTATCGTCGCCACAAAATAAAAATTTGGCGAAACTTGAAACGAGTGCCAAGTTTCCTGACTGGGCTGAGAGGCTGAGATATGCGATCAGACTTAGACAACTCCCTCTCCTAACTTAGATCTGCTTTTACAGCAGATTATGAGAGGGAAAACGATCACTGTTTCGTTTTCACAGGAAAGAGAAGGAAAAGAGAGAGCTGATTCTTCTTTCGTTTCTTTTTTCTTGTAAAGAAAATAGTTTTGTGAGGAAGCTCAGTGTAGGAATCTGGACAGAGAGTCCGTGAGTGAGTCCTGTGCTCTCGCAAGCTTTCAACGCTATAATAATCTCAGTTATTTATATGTTTTTACCATCATCATCAAGATCCCGACTTCTTTTCCTACGTAGGGATGGGGTGAGGCAGTCCACAAAGCAAGAAAAATCCTAATTGGGAGAGCACAAACAAAAGTCTGTCCAACTGAATGACCCACACTCTCATTCACTCACAGTTAAAGCCCCCGGAATCCTGACACTACCTCACAGGCAAATCTTTGCACACATAGGCGCTTCATTACCACCTGTCCTATCAGATAGTCAATGCAGTGACATTAACTTCACCTGGAAAAACAGGTGTGCCAAAACCTAGTCATACAGCACACTCATCAGTACAAAAGTCATCCAACCAGCTTGACCCACTGTCGGTTCCCTAACCTCATTAGCCTCCATGCCTTGTTTTCTCTTATACTCATTTATCTTGTCTACTACCCTCTTGGTCTACCCCGCCACCTCCCGCCTTCAAACTCAGATATACCAGTGTTACCACAGTATTCACACCCATTCTCTATGCATGACCATATCCAGCACACTCTTCCACTCGGACGTACACAGACTTCCTTCATCACACTACCTATCCACTTTCCGCACTTCACACACATAACCTCAATAACTCTTGACTTTTAGTCTTTTTCATGCCACACTAAAGTTTCACGTTCATATGTTAATGTGGGCACAAACTTCTTCCTTGCATACTATTATACCATTAGTATAACAATATCAGGCGTAGTAATAACATATGTAACTCCTACCATAAGGTGATTTTATCTTACATTTTATATGTCTGGCATCTCCATACCATTGTATTTAGCTTAGGAAAGACTTTTCATATTGAAGACGTTAGATATAAAATTTGTCAACTCGTCCCATATTGGATTTCAATAAAATTCTCCAATAGAAAATATCTGTTGTTAGTGTGATTATGATTAAAATGATATCGTTATATTAATAGGATTAATATCAAATACTGCAATTGTTCATTGTCTCATCACGTCTCCATATACATTTTATAACATCTTTTTTTTATATATATTTATCATGATGAGATACCCCAATAATTAATCGTATCTGTTAATCATCATAGTTTCGTTACATACAAAAACTCTTATTAAACAACGGCCATTAGGCTGCTTTCTGTAATTGCTACAAATAATCCATTTTCTTCGGAAGCACATAATCTTGGCTAGGATTTATTGTTAAAAATCACAACAAAAGTTATAGAAAACGGTGTATTGTAAATATATACAAGTCCAGTGCTGTTATATTCTATCTATCTATTGCCAGACACCATAATCTCGTAAGGGGTGGCCATTTGACTTTGAGTTATTTTTTTTTTACGGGGAGGGGCACTAACCCTCCACCAACCCACTTGTTGACACGTAGGGAGCACGTATGGTTTGGTTATATGGTTACCACCCAGCGTTGTAAATGGTTTCTTGGCTTACAGGAAACCATTTGGCTTGTCACTCAATGTAAAGCCACCTGTAAAGGAAAGGAAAGCAGTAAGAAGTGACAGGAAATATAGGAGAAATAGGAAGAAAGGAGGGCAGGCACAGAAAAAGAATGATAAAGGCTAAGGAAGAAGTAGGCAGCACTACATCAAGTGAGTGGATGATGGTCGCCACCACCTACCACTGTTATATTAATCCATGGAATTATATAGTAACCGAAATCACACACTGATAAGATTGTAAGCAACTACAAAGCAAACATAGCGCATACCACCGCCAACGTCATTAAAATTTATGATTTATTCATGTAATTCCTCTTTCCTACCAGACAAATACTTTCCCGGCGGTCTCATAGTCTGCTGATTCTACGCTCCTAGTCTGCGTTGTCACACAGTATCTGAGAGCTCATACGTTTGCCAACGCCAATAAAGTTTATGATTTATTCCTGCATCCAGATCCAGGTCCACTTCAAAATCTAATACAGTTTCCACCTATCCACCAGATTTCACTGAAATCTGATACCTCCTTGAGAAATCTTAAACGCAGGCACGGATGAATACATTACCACCGTTCAACCTCGTAAGCTGAGGTAATAAAACACACATGATAATAACTTGCAACCACATTTTAAACACAGCAGTAATTACTCTCTATATTTTCATTTACAATATACCTATTGCCACACTATGAACTTATTCACAGCCTGCTCCAAAACGCATGCCAGCATCAGCGTTTCCTTGCTTCACTATGCATTCACATCGCACAATGAAAAACTTCCTTCAGTAATGTCTCTTTACTTACTTTTTTTTTGGGGGGGGGTCATTTCCGTTTGAATGGTCTGAGTATGTACAAAGTTTCTGGCACCATCCAAGTGTTTTGCCCATCTCTGAAGTAGTTACGTGCTTTTGAAATTATTTTTCATGCCCTCCTCTGTACAGTGAAACCTTCATACTGAACCAGTCAAATGCAAAATTTACTTTATCCCCCTGGCGACAGAGAAGTGGAAGACACGCTTGGAGAAAGTCCCGCCAAACAAACACTGGTTGGGTCAGAAATCCGACAATGCTTCCTGAATCAGATTATCACACGCCTGCCTGAACACATCTCATGCCAGTATGAAAAGGTATAAGTGAGTGTGAAGCATATCCATTTATCATCATTTCTTTCTTTCTTGTTGTTTTCTATCTGTCATTTATTTCATTCATCGTATGTTCCATTCTGACTTTCGGTCTTCATTCTCTCTGTCTCTGTCTTTTTGTACTTTTTCTGTCTGTCTGCTTTTCCTTGCTTGCTTGCTTGCTTCCTTCCTTTCTTTCTCTCTTTCTTTGTCTTTCTTCCTTTCTTTCAGTCTGCCGTTCGTTGGGTCTTATTTTTTCTCTCCCTGCCTTTCTTCTTTGTTAATCTTTTTTCAGTTTATTTTAGCCAAACTTGTCGGAAATGCTGAGGGTCAGGAAAATAGTAAATTTATTTATTTAATTTATATATTCACTGACTAATAAATTCATTTATTTATTTGTTTCTTTATTAATTCACTAAGTTCGTTATCTATTTTACTAAAACTGATCTATTTACTTATATAGTTATTTACTTTCTTATTGATTTATTACTAAGTGTTTATTTATTTTTGACAAGAGGTCAAACGTCAAGGCTACAGGACAGCCAACTTAGTTTTTTTTTTTTTTTTTTTTTTTACTTGGGGAGGGGGCTGAGGGGAAGGGAAGAATAGCAGGATTCGATTCGGAGAACAGTCAGTCAAAGGTCAAGCTCACACAGCAAGGTCAAAATCGACGTGTGCATCTATTGGCCGTTTTATAAAATCATGAATTCAGGAGGTTGAACGGCGACGTTCAGTCGTCAGACGATCCTGAGCATCAATCATTCTTACCATAAAAAATCTGGATCGTCAGCCCTGGCGAAACCCAGTTCAGGCGTTTGAATGCTGCGACAGCCGCTAGATTGGGCGAGAGTACGCTATTTGCGCGCTAATTGCGCTCGAATTTTGAATGGTCCTTCTTCTTAATAAACCAGATACATTGTTAACCCATTCTGAGTGGTTACTTTGATGTAGGAAATATCATATATATGTTATAATTGGTAAAAAATTGAAGGAAGAAAGCATAGAGGGGATGCATTTGCGAGCGATATGCACTATACTGTATAAGCCACTGCTTCTCCGACTAGGAGTCATGGCCCCCAAGGAGACCATAGCAAGATTTTAGGGGGTCCATTGCGGGCTAGTGTAAGTAGTAAATCAGAGTGTGTCTGCCTTACACTCTGGTAAAGGGGCCACGTGTTAAGCTTGTCTCCTTGCTCCCTCCCGCTCCAGCCGTATACTTGCAACGTTTCAACGTCACTGGACCAATGAGCGAGCAAGAGAAAATATGATTAAGTGGCAACACTTTATATGTAATATGCAGGAAACGATTTGTTGTCTGGCAAACCGTATATAAGGTCATATTCGCCGCTACAGAAGGGGGACTTAGACGCATGGTAGCAGAGGGTGCAGACGTGTTCTCGTGCGCTCTCTCCTCTAGATTTCAGGGCGGCCAAAGCGGCATTACCTTTTTTTTTCACTCTTCTGATGATGTTAGGATTAGCTAGTTCTCATTTTCCTCCCCTTCCCTGTAGCTTGGTACAGCAGGTGTCTGTACCTGTACGCTGAGATTACCTTTTCTTGCCCACATCTAGAGTGTAACCCCCACTGATTGCTCTGGGGTGTTAATTAGCACAGATGTCTCCTCCCGAGAATGGTCTGAGAGGGCAATCTCAGGCTAAGTGTTTTGCTCCGGGTACTTTGTCCCTTGCTTGGTTTTTCTCTTTCTTCCCACTTCCCCCTTGAGGGGGAGGTGGTTGCTATGGCGGACGCCCCTGCAGCTTCCCCCTCCTTCAGGGGAGGAAGTGGTCCTGACGGACCCCCCGACTGTGGCACGGACTGACTGCCCCCAGACTGACCGTCCCCAGACTGGATCACCGCTAGCCATCCCTGTACATAATGCGACATTTGTATATACATGCTGTTGGTTCTACTTCCCTGGCTAGTCTCAGTCCTTTTCTTATCAAGAAGGTAACTGATGGCTGCGCTGGTGAAGTTGAACAGGCGAAAAAACTTGCTTCTGGAGACCTCCTTCTCAAAACCTATAATTCTGCTCAAGTTACAGACTTGCTAAACTGTGCAAGTTCCACCGCTACAATGTTGAGCCGAGGATCCCTCACTCCATGAATTCCTGCAAGGGAGTTATCACTTGTAGGGATCTCGTGGTCATGGAAGAGGACGATATCGCACCGTGAACTTGTTATGCAAGATGTCATTGATGCGAAATTCATAACTAGATTCTCGAAAGGCATCAGGAAGAAGACTGCAACAACTCTATTGACTTTTGGAAAAGTTACACTCCCGTCGAGGATCATAGTTGGTTACAAAATTCTTAACGTAAGACTGTACTGTATATCTCTAACCCTTTCAGATGCTCAAAATGTTAACTCTATGGACTTACAGGGAAGACTTGTCGGGCGTCTAGCTCGGTGTATGGTAGGTGTGCAACTGTGGGTCATTCTGTTGACCACTGTACACCCCTGACTGAACGCTGCTTTCATTGTAAGGGTGCCCACTCCACTTCCTCTAGGGATTGTCCCAAGTGGGAAGAGGAGAAAGAGGTCTACACAATGAAAACAACGGAGGGTATATCTTACTACGATGCTATTAAGAAGGCGGGGAATTGCATGAAACTCCCAAGCCCAGTGTTTCCTATGCATCGGCTGTTGTGTCCCGTCCTGTGATGTGCACAGTGGAGACTCAGAGTGACCCTGTCCCCAGCACTCCTGTCACTCGCTCTGCTCCTTCGTCTGCTCCTACTGTATGATCCACCTCTATTTCTGACATCCCTGTTGCAACTTCATACTCTCAGACCGCTGCTGCTTCTCACTCAGTACGGCCTAAACCGAAGTCAGACAAGTTAAGTAAGATTAATTTGGCCACCCTTACTAAAAAGTGTAATCCAAGTGTTCTTCTTGCTCCTGCTCCAGCGAGGGAGAGGAGTTAGCTCCTCATTGGAGTAGTCTGGGAGCCTTGCTGTTGACGACAATATGAATGTTTCCTCAGTAAGCACCCCGGTAGTCGCTAAGCACACTGACCCCCCTCATAAATCTTAAACCATCGCATTCGCTGTTGCGATGAAATTGTTTGACTCGGGAATAAATTACACAAAATAGCAATTTTACTGTCAATACATAGGCCATACATTATTTGTTTACAGGAGACGCTCTTGGTGGATCAACCTGAACCTCCACAGTTCAAACTCTGGATGCTGTCACATGCAAAGAAAAATTTAATAACACGTATCTGTCTATTTGCTCACTCTACTGTCCACCATGTGGCCCCATATTTGGTGATGCTTTGGAATCACTATCTGAACATCTTCCAGGGAATAAGTATTGAGCGACTTTAACGCCCATCACTATCAGTGCGGCACCTTGAGGATCGATGGTCATGGGGAGCAAATAGCTGACCTAATACGACAGTCCAACCTCTGTCTTCAGAACGACAGTAGAGTGACTCGTGCAGATGATCGTACTGGTAACTTTTCGGCTATGACTTACCTCCGGCCTTTCCAGGTATACATCAAGATTTCTCGCGGGACCCTTATGACGATTCCTTGGGAAGTGATCACTTACTTATCTCTCTTTCTTGTACACACGACATTATTTAGGTCACTCCACCTCCAAAATTTAATTTTAATAAAGCAGATTTGGAATCCTTCTCAGGAATAGCTGATTTAGATATATCGCGGGAGACCATAGATGTAAAAGTAGAAAATTAAACATTCCACATTACACTCGGCTGAGGCTGCTTTTCCCAAGACTTCTGCGGTTCATGCGAAGCACAAAGCTCATTGGTGGACGCCGGATTGCCGACAAGCATTAACAAAATGCAATAGGAGATAAAGGATTCTTTATAGTCAGCCTGTTAGTGCATATTGCTATTACGAGTAGTGTGTGTGTGTGTGTGTGTGTGTGTGCTCACACCTGTTACGTCACGAGTGGTGACGTCACCGGAAGGGTCCTGCAGTGTGCAGCCGGGTCCCAGTCAATTTGCAGTGTGAGGCCAGTGAACGTAGTTGGGATTCTAATACTGGTGGCAGAGCGTAGTTCAAACAATGGTGTCGTGCTCAACTAAGTGGCCTCCAAAACTTGAAAATGACTCTACCTGTGAGAGTTGGAAGAAGGACATCGACATTTGGTGCGAACTGACGAACTTACCGAAAAGAAGCAAGTTCTACCTATTCACCTTTCAATCTCAGCAAGAGCGAGGGTGGCGTCTTCGGAAATTGACACTGCTGATTTGAAACAAGATAATGGTGTTCAGACCTTGTTGAACAAACTAGAAGGTTAATTTCTCGTGGACAAAGAACGTCGGCAGTTTGCAGCGTTCCATGAATTGTACAACTTCAGAAGAGCCGGTGATATGAACATTCGTAATTTCGTGGCAGAATTTGAGCATGTTTATTTCAAATTTACGAAGCAGGACATGGCACTGCCGAATTCTGTGATGGCTTTTATGCTTTTGGCTTCATGCAAACTTTCAGACAGTGAGCAACAACTAGTAATGTCCACGACAACTGAGGTGACATATGAAAATATGAAATCTGCCCTGAATCGTATTTTCGCTGGTGAAATTTGCAGGCAGAATTATGCATCAGCGTCTGCCAGTGAGGTGAAGAACGAACCGGTATTTTGGAGTGACGAAGTTGGGGGTGATTAAACGTTTTACATTAGAGGTACTCGACGAGGACGGACACTGTTTCGGGGTGGTGCAGTACGTGATCGAGGTCGTGGCGGTGGCCGATAATCAACAGTGTCTGCTATAATTTCCCAATGCTCATCCACCGGCAGGAGACAGAGCCCGCTTGGGCCTGGCGGAAAGGTATTGAGGTGTTTATTATGTGATTCAAGATTTCATTGGGCACGTGACTGTCCGGATGCATAAGTAGATAACGGCAGTCGAGAAGATAATTCTGAAACATTTCATCTGTTGTTATTTATGGGCTATGTGGATGATGCCGCTAGCAGAGGTAAATTACAGACGCTAGTAGAAAAAATCTAAGGGGTGTACTGTTCTAGACACAGGGTGTTCTACAACTGTATGTGGAGCTGAATGGATCAATTGCAATCTAAGTGAGCTCGCTGATTACAAACGTGATACTATAATTGAAGAAACGTCATCCTCAATGTTTACTTTCGCTGATGGCGTCACAGTTTCTTCCCTCAAATGTATTACTCTGCCCTGCTACAGTGGAAATATGCGTGCAACCATTGTGACTGATGTGAACTGCAATATTCCCTTGCTGTTGAGTAAACGTTCCATGAAAAAAGCAAAAATTTTGATTAACTTTGAAAGTGACCAGGTCACAATTTGTGGAACTATCATTAATTTGAAGTCCTCATCTTCAGGCCATTACTTGCTTCCAATTTCTTTATGACTAGGCCGTGAGTTTTGTGAAACCAATCGCGCTGGCATCTCCTGGGGGTGATGTAGAAAAAACGGCTTCCAAGCTTCACAGGCAATTTGGACACCCAACATCGGCAAAACTAATTAAACTGATTACAGATGCTAGGATTAAAAGTTCAGAACTGAAGTGGGCTATCAAGGCTTTATATGATGCATGTACAGTCTGTTGCAGATTCAGAAAAGCCAAACCCCAACCCGTAGTCAGTTTGCCCATGGTGTCTAACTTTAACGAAGCCATAGCCATGGATTTGAAAGCTTGGAGAAGGCATTATTTCTTAGTCCTTGTTGATTTGGCAACCAAGTATTGCAATGCGATGGTAATTGCGGACAAGTGTGTAGCCACCATTATCAAAGGAGTATTTCGGAGCTAGATTGTTGTGTTTGGCGCACCTGGAAAAATTCTTACAGATAATGGCTGTGAATTCAACAATGCTGAAATGCGAGCACTGGGAGAGTGCTTCAATATCAAGATCATGACAACGTCTGCAGAGAGTCCATGGAGCAACGAAGTATGTGAGCATCAAAATGCAGTCATTGGTGACATTGTTAGGAAGATAATGGCTGATAGCCAGAGTGAATTGGATGTGGCCTTAGCATGGGTAGTATTGGCAAGAAATGCTCTCACCAACAACGCAGGTTTTTCTCCTGACCAGCTTGTTTTTAATCAAAACCCTGGCCTGCCTAATGTGTATGCAAATGATCCTCCAGCCTTGGAACCTATGTCACCATCAAAAATTGTGAGAGAATTTGAACGGTCTTTATTTAGCATGACAAGAGTTTATAAAGGCTGAATCAGAGGAACGTTTGGCTAGGGCTCTGCGGCACAACATACGTTCGAGTGACTTAAACGACATCCGAAATGAGGATGACGTTTTCTACAAAGGAACCGACAGTCATGAGTGGCACGGTCCCGGAATTGTAATAGGCAGAGATGGGAAACAAATTCTGGTGAGACATGGCAGTGTCTACGTGCGATTGCACGTGTGTTGTCTAGCACGTGCGCCAGTGCAATATACTACAGTTGAGGGCGGTGCCAGCAGTGATGAGAAGAACAATGTTACCCAGGAGAAGCCTAATGGCGATTATTCGCAAGTGTTGAATGACTATCCACCAGACAACGAGTCGGAAAATGGTGCAGTTCCAGTTTATGAGCCTCCCACAGTTTCTATTCCGGTTAATCAGCCTCCCAAAGTTTCTGTTGGTCAACGTATAAAGGGAATACATTCAGAAAGTGGAGAGTTGGTGTCTGGAAGGATTGTGTGTTGGGCAGGTAAAGCCACTGGAAAGTACAAACACTGCTACAATTTGAAGAGGGACTCTGACGACAGCATTGATTGGACAGATTTGCAAAATGATTTTAGCACATGGGAAGTGGTTGATGATGATGCAGATATGCTTGTTCTTTTCAGCTCTGAGGACGTACTATGCGCCAAGGAAAAATGAAATTACAGACTGGCAGAATAATGACGTTTATGAGGAAGTAGATGATGTTAGGCAAGATGCCATAACAGTTCGATGGGTTGTGACGGAAAAAATGAAAAAAGGAAAACCTATTGTTAAGGCCCGCTTAGTCGCCAGAGGATTTGAGGAAGACACAGTGGATCTACTAAAAGACTCTCCTACATGTTCAAAAGAAACTGTGCATTTGGCACTGTTTTGGCCTCCATCAACCAATGGGATTGCCACACTATGGACGTGAAAGCTGCCTACCTGCTAGGTAACGACATTGAGAGAGTTGTTCATTTACGTCCTCCGCCTGAATATGCAAATGGTAAGTTATGGAGACTAAAGAAAACGGTTTACGGCCTTTGTGATCCTGCTAGGCATTGGTATCTGCGCGTAAAAGATCAATTGTTGAGTCTCGGAGCTAAACTGTCATCACTAGATTCAGTGTTGTTCTCTTGGAGCAATAGTGGCAAAGTCAATGGCATTGTATGCATTTATGTTGATCACTTCCTTTGGGCTGGTACACATGAGTTCAAGCAGCAAGTGATAAACCGCTTGAGTCAAATATTCCTCAACTGCAATTTGGAATCAAAAGCCTTCAAATACGTTGGTCTCAATGGCGTCTCCTACATCGATGGCAGCATAATGCTCGACCAGTTCCAGAATGCTTCGTCTTTGAAACCAATCATGCTGAGTAAACATCGTGCAGCAGTAAAATCAGGAGAGCTGTCCGAGTCTGAGAAAACGGAGTGCCGAGCTTCAATTGGGCAACTCAATTGGACTGCCACACACACTCGGCCAGATATTGCCTTTGATGTGTGTGAGTTGAGTGTGACTAGCAACCAAGCTACCGTAGCGGATTGCTTAGACTCAGTAAGGTGATCTCAAGGGTGAAGACTGACAACATGAAGCTATACATTCCAAGAATGGGGCCGATCGACGACTGTTATATAAAGTGCTTTTTGGCTGCCTCATTTGCCAACCTTGTAGGCAATGGGTCTCAGGGAGGTTTTGTGATCTTCCTACGAGATGCTAGTGAGGGAAGATGTCCCATATTCTGACAGACAAGAAAGATCAGGAGGGTCGTCAAATCTACCTTATCTGCTGAAGCGTTGGCGCTGCTTCAATGTGCTGAGACTGCTGTATATCTCGCCAACATATTGCATGAGGTCTCTGGATGCGGAAAGTTCAAAATAAGGTGTTTTGTCGACAACAAGAGTCTTGTGGACACCCTTTACTCCTGTATGAGCATAGAAGACAGGAGACTGCGCATTGATATTGCTGTATTATACGACATGTTGGAGTGAGGAGAGAGAGACTGATGAAGTATCTTGGGTGGATACATCACAACAACTGGCTGATTGGCTCGCCAAGAAAGGTGCCTCAACCGAGCGCCTGCATGCAGCAGTCAGCCAGGACTAGAAGGATTATAATACTTCAAGAGACATCACATACCTGTATGTGACCACAGACTGGATCTTGATAGTAATTAAACAAAAGTCTATGTATTGGATGCATAGTGTGTATTGGGTGTTGATGGAACTTAAACAAATGTCTTTGTATTGGATACATAGTGAGTATCGGACGCCAGTCAGACCATTCACCTTCGTCCTTGGAATCTTTCATAAAATTAAGAAGAGAAGACGAGCTCTTAGTGTGTGTGTGTGCACACACACCTGTTACGTCACGAGTGGTGACGTCACCGGAAGGGTCCTGAAGTGTGCAGCCGGGCCCCGGTCATTTTGTGGTGTGCGGCCGGTGATTGCGGCTCGGGTTTTAACCCGTCACGTCCCGACCGATTTCCGACCTCCGATATCCCCCAGTCCCGAGCATTTTCGGGAAAAAAAATTGGCTTAAACTTTCGCTTTTGGTGAGAAACATCGAAAATTCATAGAGAAATCGCCTTCCTGAGGCTATAAATGGTGCTACAGGTGACGAGTAAGCCTTACGTTTTCCCTCTTTCTCAGGGTACCTGGCTAAAGAAAACGAACTATGGGAGGGTTAACTAATTCAAGCCACTTTAAATTACGTATTTATTTATGTATTTGGTACGAATTTATGTGTAGTACAAGACTATATTGGTTTTCACATGTTTATATAGGCAACAGAAGCATTGTTCAGTCACCAAACACATCCACATATGGCACCTTCCTTTATGACATTACCACCTCATCACTTGTTTGTTTCTTGCTCTAGTTTCTTTATTTCTTTGCCCTCCACCTCAGGAATCACTTTCACCGTGAATTTCGTCATTGGAGAGACCGTGGGGCAACATACCTTTACTGGTCAGGTTACTGCTAACAGGTGAATTGCCCAGTGTGGGGGGGAGGGGGGGAAAGGGGGTTAGGTGGGGCCAGGCAGTAACCCCGCCTGACAGCAGGTAGAGAAAGGTCTCCCACATACGCCTACCAAAAATCACCCTTGAAACTTGAAAATTGTGCAAATTATGATCCTTGCAATTGCGCGACATACCCATACATCGATGGGTGTAGCTGTGACAAAAAGTTGCGACGTACCCATACGTCGATCGGATTCCTCGGGTTAATATGCTTACTATGGAAAACTTTATTGCATAAAAACAGTCACGGGCTGGGGCAAGGAGGATAAGAAGGGCCATACGTGACTCCTGATGGTCTTTTGAGTCCACGGTGAATCGTTTTACTCCACTCAGTAAAATCTGGTCCACTATTAAAATATTTGATAATAAAAGCCCTTATATTCCTGTGACCACCCTGCAAGTGAATAATACCATCTATGATGATCCCATTGACATAGCTAACATCCTCGCCTGGAGTTTTTCTCATGTCAGTAACTCAGCCAATTATGACCCAAGTTTTCAACGTCATAAATGCACAGCTTAGCTACAAATATTAGACTTTGTCATGAGGAACTGCTCCTTGTCTCCAAATCCTGTAAAGACAACAGTCCTGGACCAGATACTATCACGGACAGTATGATCCAGCATCTTAATTAGGACAACCAGATTAAGCTGTAAGCATTGTACAATGAGCTTTGGGCGTCCCGACCGTTCCCAAACTCATGGTCCTTTGTGCACGTCATACCGCTACCTAAACAGACTGGTCGTCTTATGAATCCCACAGCATTTCGTACTCTTGTGTTGACTTCTTCTCCAAGTAAGGTACAAATGGTTAAGAATAGCCTTCGTTTTGTCTTAGATTAGAAGAATTTGTTAAATGATCAACAATATGGCTTTCGTCAATACAGAAAGTCAGTAGATTTTAATGAATTTGGAGCACTGTATTTCAGAGGCATCTGCTAATAATACATCCATGATAGGGGTGTTCTTGGACACCCATAAAGCCTATGACATGACACGGCGACATGGTTTACTATTGAAGTTTTGTGCTTATGGTTTAAGAGGTAATTTGCCTATTTTTATTTCAGATTTCCTAAGGGACAGAACTGTCAAATTTCCCCGTTTCGTAACATTGAATATATTTATCAAAGAAAACAGGGTGCCTCAGGGAAGTGTACAAACGCCCAAGAAGGTGATGACCAAATTCCCAATACTTTTCATTCAGAAAGTGGTGTCTTGCAACTGCCACGGTCTAGTTATAATTATTTCCTATGCTGCATACCGAAAAGATCAGTATTTAGATAATCAGTTCCAAAAAAGCAATATATAAGTGTTTTTACTGTTTATAGCTCGATTAAGTGACAGGAAACCACAATATACTATAGTTGAGGCTTTACTGTACAAAAGAATGCGAAATGCACAGCCTGTCGCTCAGCGATTTCAAGATTAAATGCGGAGAAACTCTCGTAATGCATATTTTACATCCTAAATCAACAATAATGAATGAAAAAATGCCCCATAAAATAAAACCCACAGATAACAGTAATGTCGAAATCACGAGTGCCATCAAATCAAATAAACATCTAAAGATATATTATCCACATTTAATTCTCTATGCAGGATGATGTTTACGCGGGAAAACTGAACGCTATAAGCAAGGTGGATTGTCATCACGATACTACAACCTGCCAGTGCAAGCAGATTATTGCTCTTTATTTAGCAAATATTCCAGCAAGACATATATCCCGGCAGCTTAACAGCAAGTAGAGGGCAGTTAACGGACAGGTAGGCGATAGAGAGGTAGAACAGAAAATTTGCCAAATGGAGTCCCTCGTAACACATGACCAAAATAGACAAATAATTGCATGTGCCCAAGAACAACCCCTAACCACCTGCGTTGCTATCAAGAAGCAAATAAATCTGCTGGTATTCAGGTAAGTTAGTGAAACCAGTGCAGTTACTGGGGGAAAAGTGGTCATTTAGTCACGATGAAAATCCAACATGTAATAAAATATGCAGGAGAGTTTCATGAAAGAACTAAAAAGAGAGAGAATGATTTTCAAAAGCAAGGGTGAGAAAATGAAGAGAACTAAAGACTCAGGATTATATTTAAAAAAAATAAAAGGGAGGGGGGGGGGGGATCGTGACGAAGACCGGAACAAATCCACCCACATCAACGGCATGATAATGACTGACTTACCATACGAAGGCTTCGCATGCAGTGTTGCAAAGGAAAATCATAGAAATCCGCTAGATTGGTCTCAAGAAGTGGTAAAAATCCGGCAGACTGAGGGAAATTAAGACAGGACTTTTAAAAATGCCAGATATACAGAAAACATTTAAATCATTACAAGCTAGATTGATTTTCAAACCACTAAATTTAGCGGGAAAATTTCTACATTAGTAACACTGCCGACATAAGTCTTGATGACGAGTGATAACGTGCCAGATGTCGCTAGTTATTTAATTATTGAAACGCTAAACTTTTCGCAATTTTTTTTTTCACACCATAAATAATGTTTGCAGGGCAGACAAAGAGTGTTTCCGTCTTCTAACTCCCAATCAAGTGAACATTGCCAGACCCAGGGAGTTCGTCCGAAACTTAAACCGAGGCGTCCCGACGACTTATGGGCACGTAGCAACGTTTTGTCACGGTGACACCCGACAACATACTCATACGTGATGCAATTGCAAGGTCCGTCATTTGCACATTTTTCAAGTTTCACGGGTGATTTTTGGTAGGCATATGTGGGAGACATTCCTCTACCCTGGCACCACCTGAACCCCCCCTCCCCACACGCCATTTTCTCGGCAGTTCACCTGTTAGCAGTGACCTGGCCAGTAAAGACATGTTGCGCCATGGTCTCTCCAATGACGAAATTCATGGTGAAAGTGATTCCTGAGGTGAAGGACGAAGGAAGAAACAAGCCAGAGGAAGAAACAAACAAAAGTGATGAGGTGGTAATGTCATAAAGGAAGGTGCCATATGCTGATGTGTTTGGTAAGTGAAGAACGCTTATATCACCTATATTATTGTGTGAAAACCAATATACTCTTGTACTACATATAAATTCGTACCAAATAAATAAATAAATACGTAATTTAAAGTAGCCTGAATTAGTTACCCCTCTCACAGTTCGTTTTCTTTGAAGCCAGGTACCCTCATAGAGCATGAAAACATAAGGGTACTCTCACCTGTAGCAACATTTATAAGCTCAGGAGGGCGATTTCTCTATGAATTTTCGATGTTTCTCACCAAAAGCGGAGGTTTGAGCCAAAAAAAAAAAAAATCCAAAATTGGGGTAATCAGCCGGGACGTGACGGGTTAAAGAAAGCGAGTCATCACTTGTTTGGGTGGTCGTACTTAGTCCCATACTGTTTAATCATCAGCTCCCACCTCAAGGAATCTTAAATACTCACTCTACACTGACGATTCCGCAATATGGCACTTTTCCTGTAATGCATTATTTTTGGCTGGGCGGATTCAAGCAGTCCTTGATTCCATCCAGTAAAGGGCCTTACAGGGGGATTTAAGTTTTCCGTCGCTAAGTGTCGTGCCCCACTTGCTTACTCTACTCTTTACCTTAATTAAGTTACACTTGGTAGCGCTGGATAGGCACAAGTGGGGAGCCCGACACAACACTACACGCAATCACTGGTCCATTTAAGGCCGGCGTTACGTGGGAGCGTTTCTTTCCTTAAGAGGAAAGGATTCTAGGGTTACTCAAACTAAGTTTCTCGTTTTCCTTTATCTACAAATTATGTACACTTTATACACTAAGTCAAAATAACCCACTAATTTGGTCCACTCTATGAACTCCAAGTTATATAATGACTATGATCTTACTTCACAATAAAGCTATTAAATCATGCCACCTCACAATGATAATCAACAGTACCACTAAGTTCCATTAAACAAGTCACAATTCACGAATATTATCACTCGTCACTGAAGACAATACTCTCTCTTACTAAAATAAAACCAAAAGTAATATGGTTAAATACAAGGTAATACTAAGGGTAATATTCTCTTACACATAGGACAATACCAAGAACGATACTCTAACACACTATAATCTCACCCTAGCATTGTTATTACTAGTACACCAATCTCTGTAACACTTTACTCTAGTATCACTTCATCTCAATTTATTTCAATATATTTCTGCAAAGTTAATATCACTCTTTAACACAGTCGTATACCCTAACTCAATACTTCTCCATAAAAATACTTAACTTTATACAATCGTCGTTCCTTTCACCACTGAGCAATCAAGTTAATTTAACAATCAGACAAACTATCTGGTCCGTCCTGTTACACCCTATCACGAGTCTACAGTATACTTTTAATATTCTTCACAGTGTATTTCACTTTCTTCTCTTTTTCTTTTTCCTCCTCTCAGTTCCACTTTCCTCTAAGTTCTCTAACAAGAAAATCTACTCACTGATACCGTAGAGTACCAAGACATCACCAGTCCTCGTCGTGGTAGGGCGCTTCAAGCGGGTTTCTAGCTAAGTTCCTCCCAGGTCCGTCTCAACTCTTTGCCCTCTCAGCTTGTTCTGACTCCCAGCCCTCTGCCTCTCCCTCAGGCAAAGTACAGAGGCCGGAAGTGGGCGTATATTCTATAGATATAGGGCACACGCCAAGCCACTGGGTCGCGCCCACCCAGCTCGCTAATCTAGTGTAGACAGCACAAGGCTATGAGAGTTCATTCACTTTTCATTTTTTTATTATTCACCATTCACTGATCTGCGGCTTCTATCTTTTCAAGGTGCCGCAGGTAACGATATTTGTCACGTAACGTTTTTCGATATCCTTTATCCTTACTGACTGTTGTGGATGACGTGGTTGTGGTCGGATGGTGGGTGAGTCAACCACATGTGTTGTGTTCTCACCGAATGCCTGGTGCAAGTCATCCTCACCATCACCAGCATCGTCCTCATTATCGTCCTCTTCCGTATGGCTGTAATTGTTTCCGCAGCTCGCTGTGCGGCGACATAAGTGTGCCAAATTTTCATTAATCGAAACGTCCCTGATTAGCGTGTGACTTTGGATAATCAGATGGTACTTTTTCGAAATTCTGTAAAGTTTTTGGGCCTCCACTTTGATCGTAGATTGAATTTTAAATTTCGTGTTAACAGTTTGCTTGTTCGTTGCGATAAACACACAAGTACTAGCGGGTACTACTTGAGGTGCTGACAAAAAATCTTTGTTAATAGTGCATAAGTCCCTTATTTGATCCAAGCTAGACAGGTGTACGGGTCGGCATCCAATGCCACATTGAGGAGGTTGGATGTTTTACAGAATAAATGTGAATGTGTTTTGGACCCGTCAGGAGTACACGTGTAGCTCGTATGGAAGAGGAGGGGAATGTAGCTCCTCCGTATTCGCCGCGAGCACCTGGCCTTGTCCTATGGACTTAGAAAATTAAGAAAAAGTAATATCAGCAATGTGGCATGTACCATCGTACGTCAATAACACCATCTTATGTGGAGGGTTCGTCGGCCACTTGCCCATCACCCCCACTTACTGTCTCAGGAGCTTGGTGTGAACCTCAGTGACTGATAAGATGATGATTAAAAATAGGGGTGCACCAAAACCAGCATATCAAGTTCTGGCCGGAACCGGAACTGGAAGTGAACTTGTGGTGTAAAAAAATTCTTGACATAAATACAAGTATTATGCAATAATTTTAGGCCAATTTTTTTTCTCTCTTTACATTTCCAAGTTAATTTTTAACTAACCCTTTTAAACTAAGTTCAAGTAAGCCATTCTGTTTTTATATTTGTAATTTTACCACACTTTAATGGAATACATTTATCTGTGTGCTTTAAGGTAAGATCAAATGACATCCACCTTGTATTTTCCTATATGTAAAGTGCATAGAATATTCACCAAATATGTAGTTCAGGAAATATAAACCAACTCATCATAAATACTGTAATAATAACTAGAGAAACGTAAATCCTATTAT
Source organism: Birgus latro (assembly GCA_018397915.1). NCBI lineage: Eukaryota > Metazoa > Arthropoda > Malacostraca > Decapoda > Coenobitidae > Birgus > Birgus latro. The sequence continues at coordinate 19,661 of JAGKTI010007603.1, forward strand.
GTCAAAAAATATGGAAATGCATGTACTGTACGCGTGTGGCAAGGCATGTGTGTGTGACAGGAATGCTTTAGGATGAAGACACACCCAGTCACTTATGAACCCTGAGTATTAGCATCAACTAGCAATTTTTTATTATTATTATTATTGCCCGCCTTTACCAAGGCGAAGAGATAATGTTTTTGTCCACGTCTGTGTGTGTGTGTGTGTGTGTGTGTGTGTGTGTGTGTGTGTGTGTGTGTTCCCATTATATCTCATGAACAATTTGGCGCTATCAACATAAAACCATCAGGGCATCAAGATATGGCCAAAATCTTGGACGAGTTCGAAAATGGGCAGTCGGGGTCAAGTTCAAGGTCGCCAGAATGGCTGCCAAATGTCAACTAGTTTTTATTGCCCACCTTTAGCATCATTATATTTCACGAACGGCTTGAGCTATCAACATGAAACCTTCAGGGTATCAAGATATGGCCAAAATCTTGGACAAATTCGAAAATGGGCAGTAGGGATCAAGGTCACGAAAATGGCTGTCAAAGGTCAACTATTTTTTATCAACCGCCTTTAGCATCATTATATCTTATGAACGGTTTGTCCTATCAACATGAAACCTTCAGGGTATCAAGATATGGCCATAATCTTGGACGAGTTCGAAATGGGCAGTTGGGGTCAAGGTCAAGGTCGTCAAAATGGCTGCCAAAGGTCAACAATGGGGTATCAGTGTTAATAGGGTAGCTAGGGAGGTAGGCAGGTGGGTAGGTAGGTAGGTGCTACCAGTGTCAGTGATGTGGATGATGTAGAGAATCGTTGCTACTATCATCAGGTGTCGTAGAGTATCGTAGATTACTGCTGCTGCCAAACGTAGGTAACTGTCATAGCCAGGAGTTGGGACTGTAGTTGTAGATTGGCTAGGCGTCTCTGTCACCAGTAATGTGGGTTGCTACCAATATAAAGTTGGAGGCGGTGGCTGAATCGGTAGAGAGACGGCCTGCAGTCCTGGTGGACCAGGTTCGAATCCCGACTGGGGCAGGGAACAGTTTAAGGAGTTTAATTTCATAAAAGCAGACTTCCCTGATCTACCAGAAGACCCGCCGACATGTCGTAAAAGTATCCCCACTAATACCAGTACACCAGCCCTAACATGTATTCAATATGGACGGTGGGTGTTAGCGCCGAAATGGTGACACGTGGAGGTGTAGGAGGGCTACTGGGCCTTGGGATAGGCTACTGCCCCCAAAACATAGGCCCTGAAGCCTTTCCCCAAAGTTGGACGCATAAAAAAATAATAATAAATTAATAAATAAATAAAAAATAAAAAGTAAAGGTGACGAAGAGGCTGTCTGGGGTTATAGGGTTTTATTGTGACAATTATATCGTTCATGTGATGGACAGAATGACGTGACCCACGTATTGTCAGCGTGACGGTGAACCTCATACTCCGCCCTGTCTCCTAAGCTTCCTTTTCTTGTTTGTCCAATCCCCTTCTGCCTTCTCTGGTTCTTTCTGCCTTTCTGACTCTCACCTCCATTATAGTGGCCAGTTTCCGGCTGGATGATATGTGTGTGTGTATATGTGTGTATGTGTGTAGTGTCTAATACATTTCCATCACGTGAGCTAACTGGCTTTCGTCAGTTACCACATGTGTTTCAAAATCATGGGATACTTGATCATCTGTTATGTGTTTGCCATACATTATGTGTTTGCATTCTGGCCAGAGGATGTGTGCGTCTCTGCCTGAACACCAGGTATTACATATTGTGCTAGTGTTCTATATTATGCTCTGATATATTAATGCCTATAACTATTATATGCCTATAACTATAACATATTGTGTTATGACATATTAATGCCTATATAATTACACGATATTAGTATTAATAATTCTGAACCTTTAGATATTTTGCGCATGCGTCATACCATTCGTGTTTTCACCTTTGATTAACCTAAGTTCCATGCCATTCACAGCCGTCACCCTAGAAACAGTCCTGTGACATCAACGTCACCACCTTATCCCTGCCTTCATCTTTTGCCCGCGGTCTCTCATACGCACCAGTTTACCAATAAGCTCCTTAAATGCTATTAAAGGCCTCATAAATATTTTATTGTATACTCGCATAGTATTTGGCATTTCTTTTCTTGACCATTACCATTGAAAGTTTCTCTTTCCATTTGATTGCGTAATTTTCCCTCATTTTTACCCTTATATGAAATGAAGAACAGTGGAAAGTTTCACTCGAGTTAATGACATTTCTGAACCCCTGCTTCTTTTTAACGTAATATTTTTTTTTATATATCTCCATCGAGGTTTCTCCGTTCTGTAGCCTTCTTAGATATTGACTAAACTACATAGAAACTACCATCTGAATATTTGCTTTTCATTGTTCGTTCCTCCTCTTGTTAGTAATTTCTTACCCGAGAAGCCTAATTGTGTCTCCGTGCCTTCCCACTCTTTCTTTGCCATACAAGTTACTTATTATGATGTTAACTTGTAATTTGCATTGCCATTTTGCTTGCAGTCTTCATAGAAATCTTCTGCTTCCTCCGTTGCTTCAGCGATTGGCGCATATACTTGGATGGCATTAATATTTAAATGCCGTCTATGGATTTTAACCATTACTCATCTGTCTGAGGTTACCTAATGCCGTAGGTGAATCACTTTTAGTTTTAGGCATCATCGCTCTTATTTTTCAAGAATTTCACACGTTAAGACAAAGGTTATTTATTTATCTCTGTAAATGTCTGCTCTTGCTCTAGCCAGTGCCACTTCACTGATGCCTGTGTCGACATTTGGTCTCATTTCTTCATTAATAATTTCTACTTCCCTCTTGCTGCATTTTCCATATTTTCCAAGTTGTTATTCTCCTCTTCTGACTAGCGCTGAGATTTGCATGATAACAATCGAAAGCACCCTATTGCATTTCCTTCCTACCAAGCGAAGCCTCATTAATTAGGTGACCAGTCATATCTTTTTTGAATAAGTACGTGGTAAATACTCCAACTCCCTTCCACGGTGATGACCAAGAACCCACTACGCGCCCGGCTTGCCCCGCGTGTCACGCACTGTCCTGTCATACCTTCTTGGTCATTGACTTTTTGATCATTAGGAGTTTCGTTACCTTGGAAGGTGCGCCAGACTTCTCATACTCGGAAGTGGAGTACTCCATTTCACTACTGGAATGATGTAATGGCCCATAGCTAACTCAACTGTGTGTTGCTATCTGTCGTGGTATATAGTGATGTGGCTTTCGTCGCATGCTGGTGACCGTTTGGAATCACTAGTGAGAGCTGGGTAAAGGCGAGCAAGACTATGAAGCCACCTACCAATGTTGCGATTGCCTTGCAAGTCAACGTGCTACGCCTCTTTAATTATATCACATACGCACCAAATACGCATCATTTTTACGTGAAAGGTAACGATTGAACCTCTCAGAACTTTGATAATGTTTCAAGAGTCAAATAATGTTTGTCTCTACCCTGACTGATATCCTAGCTGATTCTGCTTATTTTTTATCGAAAATCTGTCTATCTGTCTATAGCCCGACGCCCTGTTCTCGCAATGGGTGGCCCCAGGCAAAACGCCTCCAAGTCGCTCTATCACCCACCATTTGATTGCCCTCCCCCCAGCTCACTCCCCGCTCCCTCACATAGCCTACCTCTCAACACCATCCCTCCTCCTCATCCTCGTTCCCTCTCTCCTCTCCCTCCCTCCACTTCATCTACATATACCCTCTTAGTCAGTCTTTCATTCTCCGTTCTCTCCACATGTCCTACCCACCTCAGTGTATTTCTCCTAATTTTCGAAAATGAAAGTAGCAATTGCAAATGCCCTAAACATCTTCGTTGATACCATGCACCCTAACTGCCAGTACACGATCGCGTATGGAAGTACAGAGAAAAGTACCGCCAAGAGCACGGTTCGTCGAATTAGTGAATACCTGGTTAGGTTAATGTCCAGAAGAAATCCAGATACGGTGCTGCACAGCTTCAACCAGGCATCATTATGAGCAGACCATTTTACATCTCGAAACATGATCTGTGTTTAGAAGACCATGTCTCTTGGAAGAGACACTGAAAACCAGTTCAGACTTGTCCAATTCTGTCCACCACAACAATTTTTGACACTCAGAATAGTTTTCAGTAAAGAATTCTTATATCTGCTTTCTTTCTGATTCACTTTGACGATCTGAGAAAACTATTTGTATGCATTGGAATGAAAAACCTGTCCCGATCGCTCCAGAATTTCGTTAGGCATTATAAGTACTTTCTCTCTCTGCAGTATCCAGTTACTTAATGCCCTTCCACACGATCAGTGAGTACCTGTGCAGTTGAAGTATGGTAACAGAAAATGCGTGGAAAATGATCGTTTTGACGTGATGAGCTGAAGCACTATCCTTGCTGCTGATCGTGTTTATTTTTTTTATATTTTTGGCTATCGGCCAAAGACCCAGGGCCATGGTCATTAGGTCAGTTTTTTTTTTATTATATCTGTTCTTTATATTATTTATTTTTTATTTCTAAATATTGTTAATTTTTTTTACTTTATACTAGTGAGAAGTTTACATAAATCTATCTGTCTGTCTATCTATCTATCTATGTATAAAACTGTGTGTGTGTGTGTGTGTGTGTGTGTGTGTGAACATAAGTGAAGGAAAAACTACAAAAATGTGTTCAGAAACACAAACATATGCTAGGACCTTAACATCGATAAACCCAAGAGAAACTGCTATCCTACACTAAGACTTAAAAAGACAGATAGCTAAACCTAACTAAACATTCACAAAAGACTTACTGTAATCGATGAATTATCTCATCTAACAGAACACCAGCGACTGCAAATGTTTCATGCCCCTCTACATTGCACACCTGCACTCATAACCTGCTGACTCTCAGGCGCAGCACATGTTTTAATATAAGCAATATCAGTATATATGAAAGAGAACCGGAAGAAACAGGAACTATTCCATATACGTCACAAAACAGGAACTATTCCATATACGTCAACTGTTGGCCCTAATTAAGAAAACTTATAGATGCAAAACATATACCTAGCTACAAAAAATGAAATACCTCGCCCAACAGAACATCATAAACTGGAACTGCCTAATACCTCTCTATACTGGACACCTGCACTCATCACCTGGGCACTGCTAGACGAGGCACGTGGTTTTATAGAGGACATTAATGTGAGACAACTGTCAAAAACGGCAGCTGTTTCAATTAAATCAACTGTCAACCCTAAATAAATAATATATACATATACACATTTAATAACCGAAACCAAACATTAAAAAAGTCACATTACTCTGACCAATCCAGTCTCCTTCGAGAAAGCCATCAATTTATCAGTCACACATAGCACCCCATCACCCAAGATGGTGGAAAAGGCGAAAGGGACGTCTGTTGCACAGCAGGAATTTATAAGTGACTGGCGTTCAAGAATAAATCGCCGATAACGCAGGATGATATGACGAATAGATACATCACACCACAGATGTCAGTGCAGTGGAAATAGTGTCTCGAGATATGGTTTCATAGGAGTTATCAGCGTGCAGTTTGTCGGTAAACATGACAGCACTCTTTCGTTCAGGCGACTGGAACAGTTGGCAGTACCCCCGTTGCCAAGGATCGGCTTACAAGCTGAGATACTGAGTCTGGTCTACTGTCCTTACCACTTATTAATTTCTTTCCGAGGGAGAAACTCGACCGTAGATCGCGAGGAACGTCCCAAGTCTCCTCGAGTTCCACAGCCGATTTCGCAGGTAAGTTAATCTGCTCACTGCCGTAGATACAACAATGACCAGATAACCAGATCACCGGGAATGCAGTTTATTTACGATGGGGCCCTGGATCTCAATGGAATCAGTACTGCAAGAAGCAGTTGCCTGAAGGGTTGACTTAGAGTCTGAAAATATAACAAGTGAGGAATTTTGGGAATTTAGTGCATAGTCTATGGCTTTATCATTGGCAAAATGCTCACAAGTACATAAGTCGGCAAGCAAAACCTGAGGGCATATTCAGCCGATCACGCACTAGCATCCACACATTCACAAGACTTGGAGCCGTTGGTGTACAATTAGTGGTACCCGAAATGACGTACGATAATGTTACGTACAGTATTAAGTGGTGGGCCTCCGCCTACGAGGTTTTGGTCGTCCGTGCTTGGAGCCATGAAGCACTGACAGCAATTTTGGTTGGCTCCCAAGGCGCTATATTTTTAAACACCATTATGTATCAGTCTCTGAGGTCCACACGAACCTCCTGAGTCAGTAAATGGAGGCGAACAGCAAGTGGTCGAAGAACCCCCCTCATAAGATGGTGGTGTTGACGCAGGGGGGGTATAGGTCACATCGCCGAAATAACATTTTTGGCCAGCTCATGCTGCCCTTATTGTTAGTCACGTTTTCTTACTTGGTTTCTTTCTTTTGGTCTTTCTTTCTTGTCTTGTTTAATTGTGCCAGACACTTCTACCCTTCATAATTAACCGATTCCGACCAAACTTGGACACAATGACCAGCCCATGGCCAAGTTGTGTTCGCAAGGCTTTGGTTGCTAGGCAACCACTCGTTGCCTAGCAACGGCCGGAAAACTCCTCTCTTCGTACTTTTTTACGTTTTAAGCAGTAGAAGCATTACTAATGGACATAGAAAGCTTTGACTTCTTACTGTGTAATCTTGAGGTCATTCCCTAACGTGAGTGTGCCATCCATTTTCCTCTCTCTCCTCTAGTTTTCGTGTGGCAACCCTGTAAAGATTGGTTTCAGCATCCTTAGCAACCGGTACCGGTTTTCAAGAATGCCCCTCTAGTTCCCCAGTGGCTCAATGGAACTGAATGAAACTTTGCATGCTTATAGACAATGACTAGTGCTAGGTACACTTTTGTGTTAAATTGGCCAGGCCAGGGTCAAAGGTCATCAAATGCAAAAACGGTGAAAATAGCTAAAATCACGACTATGCTCATGTGAAATGCTAAGGCCCCGAAGATTATTAAGCCAGGACCATGATGCTTGGTGAGATGTTGCACTGGAGTACCTCCATGTAGAAATGAGTTAGTGTTGAAACTCACTTCCGATCGCTGGCAGCGCCACCTGAAATTTGTACCTCGAGTGGCCATTCTGTGAATTTCAAGTCCTCTTGCTCCACAGTGGGTGGATGGAATCGAATGAAATGTACCATCCTCACTGTATATCTGTATATCTATGTATCTATGCCCCGCCCCCCACTGTATATGTGCCCCCACTAAAAGCACAGAGTGGACACGCGCTCCCATGCCCTGGCCTGGGCAGAAGTGAGGTAGTCCTGGGGCGTCATGCTAGAGGAGAAGACTGTGGTGTAACAGTTCACAGTAAACTCCTTAAATAGCTACCAGAGCACGGAGTTTCACCAAAATGTAGTATGCTACATCTGGTAGCAGCAGTGTCTCGAACCATCATTTCTGACCGCTCCTACAGTGTTTAGTGACACCAACAAATATTCACCGCCCCCGCACCTCACAGCCTCACCCCTCGGTGCCTCTCGTCTCCAAATGGTGTAATACCTGGTGTGCCTCTGTGGGTGTGCAACTTGACTCACCAGTGCAATTCTCTAACCCGCCCCACCCACACAACTTGCTCCTGGCCGAAAGTATCACCACCGCCGACCTATGCACCTATCTCACCTGTTCTCAGCATCTGTTCAGTGATTGCCATATAGTATCCCTACCTCTCAAGGTGTCACCTCACCACTGTCTGCCGTTCACCCCGACACCACCCACTGCATCTACTCTCCATCAGCTCTGCACCTGCCCCGTGGGGAAATGTGTCCTCATCCCTGCACCTCACAGCCTCATGCCTAGGTGCCTCTCGTATCCAATATATGGTCTCTAGGTGTGACTTACTCATCGGGCCTCGTATTCACGTACCATCTCCCAACCACCGAGCCAGCCTGCCTCCACTGAGCGTCATCAATTCTCTCTCAGCCGCCACCACCCGACCCTCTTATTTACGTATTGACTCAAGACCAGCGAGCCACTCCACCTCTTCCAAGACTCATCCTACATACCTACTACAAGTCGTATTCACAATCAGTCTCATCCACCACGAGCCAAACAGCACGATCTTCACTCCAAGCAAGGGACCTCCACATTCATAACCAGTCTCATCTCCACCGAGCCGACCCAAAGCTCTCTTCACTGCAAGTTAACGACCTCCTCCACTTCATTCACAACTCACCTGTGTAACTATATTATAGTTTATCCTCATCCACCCATTACTGACTTTCTATAGAGATTATTCTCTGTATTTTCTCTACAGATTGCATATTATGTAAATATTCATCTCACCCCCCTCACTTCATACTCATCTTCACTGACTGTATTTATTACTCATCTCACATTTCACCTTTTATTTATTAAACCCCGCATCCCGTCATCTTCATTCGTTTCCACTTCCATTCTTATAGTACATTCTCTCATCCTCATATTGTAAATATACAGATATCCCTACTCATCCTTGATCTTAAATTACATCACCACACTACATGTCATACTTTGAATATACTCCCACCACTCACAGCCAACAAACAGCAAATGATCACATATCACCAGCCGAGGACGATTCAATGACTCATCTTCATAGCGGCCGCTTCTACCCACGACCCACCTCAGCTGCACAGACTTCATTTCCCACCGAACCACATCCTTTCAATCTAGATACTATCCATCCAGATACCTCATACTCTACCCCTGATTCTACACAGCTTCCTTCTATCCCTACTTCCACTATCGTTAACTCTCCTGCCCCACTTCATCTCCCGTCTGTGGATATATGAAGTGATATATCTTAACACATGTATGTAAACCATGTATTGTATACCGTACCACATACTGTATATTTACCCATGCCTCATATACTTAACCATGTAACCGTTTCTACTTCTCCTTTGTGAAGCCTACATACCCTGCAGATGTGGCAACCTTGTAATTGTATATGGCAACATTGTAAGTCCACCCATGCATGTATGTTGGCTAGCCAGTGCTCTCTTGGTAGGCGGTGGGTCAAGGTCTCGCTGCTGCGCCTGTCTGTTCTCAATAAACCCAGAGACTAAAGAACCTACAGATTTTGCTTCAGTCCTTCGGTGACAGTGGACTTGCAACATACATGGCGCAGTGAGTAGAATGAAAATCCTGGGTTTAACAGCAGGCAGCCAAGATTGAATCCGACGACGCCAACTTGCCTTCATTCACAAGGATAAATACTCCCCCAGCTCTGTGCTTCAGTGTAGTGTTGTAGGGTAGCCGGATAATCTCAGTGAAGTGTTGCAGTGGCTTGTGTGCGGTGTTGTGTCAGTGCTGTGGAGTGTTCAGTGCAGTGTTAGTGTGCACGGGGTGGTTGCGCCCCTACCCCTGGATACCCGTCCACCCTCTCCCAGCAAGAGCGGCAGCCAGACATCCACTCACTTGCATGTCTGCGGGGTGACTGTTCTCTTAGCCTCCCAGACTTGCGTACACTCCGCCACCTCCGCCACCCCACGCTCACAGCCACACCATAATTCTTCATTTGTTGAGATTATTCTGCTTTTCTCTACGGGGTTCTATTAATTCCTGTGTTTGTCACATCTCTCAGGCCAACACCATGGAATCTCCGCTTTTTCAAGAGGAATCTGATGACACCCCACAAGACAGCAGCCCACAACCCATGCACTCAGAACAACCCAACCCCACGCACAACCCCACGGGTGGGATTAACCCCGCTAGCCCCCCCACAGCAGGCCAGCGGCCTCCACGGATGCCGCAACTCACGCCCAACTACTCGACCTGCGCAGCCCCAAGTTCTGACTTTCTACGCCTGCTACGGTACTTTGAAGAAGCGAGACTTGCTGCAAATGTTAGAGCTGAAGAAAAACGAAGGGAGGACGAACTCAAACGCCGACAGGAAGAAAGAAGATGGAAACAGGAAGAAGCAGAACGTCGACAGGCCGACTCGGAGCGTTTTCTTCAAATGATGCACACTTTCCAAGCTTCTCATCAGGCCATGCTTGCAGCTTACACACCTGGCCAGCTTTATCCAGCTCAAGCTCCTTACACGCCCACGCTGGACCCTACTGCCTACCCTTTCGTCCCACCTTCGACTTCTACGACTCTTACGTCTACTACATCGCCGATTACGACGTCTACGATGTCTACAGCCCCCAACACCGGGATTTCCATGACTCCTGCATCTACTATACCGCCGATTACGATGTCTATGGTGTCTACAACCCCTCAGGCGCCGCCCCAGGCAACAGTCACGCTCTCTGCGAACAAACCAATGGCTCACAGCCCCCCAGCACTCCAAGTGGACGCCAGTTACTAGGTTTTTAGGCAGTGGCGACGCCGTTGGGTAGACTTCTCCACGATGATCGACCTCTCCAAGCTTTCACAAGAGAAGCAACCCATACAGCTACGGATGTCAATATCCCTAGAGGTACAGCGGATCCTGGAACACACTTTAGGAATTTCTCCGGATACTACTCTCTGTTGACGAAGTTCTCGACACCCTCCAAGCCTTCTTCAAAGGTCAACGCAACGAGGTACTACGTCGTCGGGCACTCCTCTGCTGCCGTCAAGCGGAGGGGGAAGACTTCGGAACATTTTTCGTGAGCCTCAAGAGCTGTGCTGAGGAGGTTGACCTCTGTCCAGGCAACTGTTACGTGTGCTGAAACCCAGTTAAAGATGGTTATCCTTATGGGTGTCCGGGACGAGGAACTTGTCCGGAAGTTGATTTCCCTTGACACCGGTGCCTCCCTGCAAGATGTTGTCAACTGTTGCAGATCCTACGAAGCCACCCAGACCACAGCATCAGCCATTCACGCCTCACCTAGCCGGATGTGTGCGGTTTCCTCCTACAAGAAGCAGACACGATGGGAGAAAACCAAGAGAACATCAACTTCAGGCCAAGAAGGAAACTCCACACCACAGCAGTCTCCATGCCAGCCTTGTCCCTCTTGTGGCCACAAACATGGCCCCTCCAACTGCCCCGCCAGGGAAGCCACTTGTTCCAACTGCAGGCGCAAGGGTCACTGGGCCAAGAGAGAGAAGTGCCCTGCCAAAGCAGCCCAGTGTAGGCACTGCAAGAGGACGGGTCACTACGACAAATGCTGCCACTCCAAGATGACCTCCTCTGCCACGCCAGTGCCAACCCCACCCACAAGCGCAGTCAAAGGCTGTCTTCGTGTGGCTGACGTCACGCCTCCAGACTCCAGCTCCCCCAGACCCATCTGTGTCCACGTTTGTCAGGGTAACACGTCCTCCCAGCTACACATGTTACCAGACACAGGCGCAGACATCACCGTCATCGGGGAACAACATCTCTCTGCCCTAGACATACCAAGGAGCAGTCTCCAGAGTGTACCGACTACTGCTACTCTCGCAGCCGACGGCTCGGAGATGTCACCTGTCCTTGGGTGTTTCACGGCGACTTTGAGGCTTGGCAGGCAGTCTTGCAAGGCCAAGATTCAAGTTCACAAGGATATTCCGACGCCTCTTCTGTCCTACAGTCACTGCAAGGCGTTGGCCATCATCCCTCAAGAGTTTCCAAAGCCCATTCGGCACGTGCAGCACGTCAACCGCTGCACCCAGTTGCCAATTTCTGCCACCATATCTCCAGCAGCTGCCAAGGACTACTTCCTCAAGGAGTTTAGTGATGTCCTGGTGTCTAAGGAGGGCCTCAAGAATTCCCCCCTCAAGGCCATGAAGCGTCCGCCCATGCGAATCCACCTGAAGGAGGGTGCTGTCCCCTTTGCCATACACACCCCTCGTCGCATCCCTCTAGCATTCCAGCAACAGGTCAAGGACGAACTCCAGTCACTAGTCCGCCAAGGCATCATCAAGCCCACTGGAGACAAACCATCTGACTGGTGCCACCCACTGGTCGTGGTCCCAAAGAACGTCGGGGTAAGGCTCACTGTCGACCTCACGAAGCTAAATCGTCAAGTTGCACGACCCACACACCCCGCCCCTACGCCCCTCGATGCCGTCCGCAGTGTCCGGCCATCATCCCGCTTCTTCACCACCATGGACGCCCTTCACGGCTACTGGTAGCTCGAACTAGCGGAGGAGGACCAGTACCTGACCACCTTCATAACACCTTATGGATGCTTCATGCACTGCCGTGGCCCCATGGGATTCTCCGCCACTGGTGATGAGTATTGCCTGCGTGGTGACATAGCTCTACAGGGTGTGGAGAATTGCGTCAAGGTCATTGACGACGTCCTTTTTTACGATGAGGACCTGCCCACTCGCCTCCAGCGGATCCACCAGACCCTTACCAGGTGTCGTGAATTTGGCATCACCATGAACAAGGACAAATTCCACGTGGCAGAGCCTTCAACTCATTTCTGTGGATATAACATTTCGTCTACAGGCATCTCAGCGGACGAGAGCAGACTCAGCGCCATCCAGGACTTCCCAACACCTGCCAATATCACTGACCTCTGCTCCTTCATGGGCCTTGTTAACCAGCTCTCGGACTTCACACCCAACATTGCAGCTGCTGCCCAGCCCCTTCGTCCTCTACTCAGCCCGCAACGTTCTTTTGCCTGGACCCCAGATTACGATGAGGCCTTCCGTCAAGTCAAGAGCCTGCTCCTCCAGCCTCCCATCTTGGCACACTTCAACCCTGCCTTCCCAGTGATCCTCCAGACAGATGCCTCACGACTCAACGGCATAGGATTCGCCCTTCTACAAGACCATGGCCAAGGGAGGACCTGTCTGGTTCAGTGTGGCTCCCGGTTTCTCGCAGATGCAGAAACGAGGTACGCCACGATTGAATTGGAACTCCTCGCCGCAGTATGGGCCATGTCTAAATGTAAGCACTATTTGGTTGGTTTACCTTCCTTCACCTTGATGACGGACCACCGCCCCCTGATTCCCATTCTTAACAGTTACACCCTTGATGCGGTGGAAAACCCACGACTTCAGTGACTCGGAGAAAGTCTCACAGTACGTCTTCACAGCTGTCTGGTGCCCAGGCAAGGATCTCTCGATCCCAGATGCCCTGTTGCGTGCCCCAGTGGACCGCCTTGCCCCTGAAGACGAGACTCGGTGCTTGGAAGCAGCCACATACCTGAGGAGTATCGTCAACACTGTCGTCAACGAAGATTCTCAGGAGTCAGCGCACCAAAACACCGACCAGAACATTCAAGACCTTCGAGACGCCGCCCGGATCAACCCGGACTACACACGCCTCCTCGACTGCGTCACATCAGGCTTCCCATCACATCGGTATGCTCTACATTCTTCACTACTCCCATATTGGAAACTCCGCGATAGCATCTACGTAGATGGAGAATTGGTCCTCTACAACCAACGCATAGTCATCCCAAAAGCCCTCCGACGCAGCACCCTCGCTCGACTCCATGACAGTCACCGTGGTATGGAAGCGACAATTCGCAGGGCACGTCAGACTGTCTTCTGGCCTGGCATAGAAGCGGACATCAAGAGCACTGTCCAAGCCTGTGAACCGTGCCAGACCCTTCAACCCAGCCAACAACAGGAACCGCTTGTCAGACGATGCTCCCTCCAGACCTTTCGAGTCTGTCTCAGAGGACTTCTTCACCGTCGCTGGAAAAGCCTTCCTCGTCATTGCGGACCGACTGTCTGGATGGCCCGCCATCGTCCCCTGTGGGGCCGACACAACTTCATCTCACACACTCAGGATGTTCTGTCGCTATTTTAGAGAAGCTGGTGTTTCCATCTGCCTCCGGACAGACGGCGGACCCCAGTCCACCAGCTCTGAATTCAAGTCATTCATGCAACACTGGGGTATCAACCACGTGATATCATTGCCTCACTACCCCCAGTCAAATGGCCACGCTGAGGCGGCTGTCAAATCGGCCAAGTACCTTATCATGAAGACAGCGCCCTCAGGAAATACAGACACCGAGGACTTTGACCGCGGCCTTTTGGAGCTGCGTAACACGCCCACCGCCACGGGAAGGTCCCCTGCCCAGGTGCTATATGGCCATCCACAATTTCGTGAATCCCAGCCCACCCTGCATCCTTCTCCAAAGAATGGCAGGAAAACACAGAGGATTGTGACCGCCGAGCCACTGCCCGTGCTGGCCAAGTCACTGACCAGTATAATAAGCATGCATGCTCCCTTCCCAGGTTGAGTGTCAGCAACTACGTCCGCATCCAGAATACAGACACTCACCGCTGGGACAAGGTCGGGGTCGTCATGGGCTGCGGCAAGAACCGGGATTATGAGGTGTGGCTCCCAAGTGGCCGGGTGTGGTGGCGTAATCGCCGCTTCCTACGTCCCATACCAGATCCCAGTGCTGACACCCTTCCTCACATCCCTGTGGCCCCTTGTTCGGGCGACAAGCCCAAAAAAGTAGAGATACTCTCCAATGCCCCACGCAGATCTGAAAGGCTCAGAAAAAACGCCGCTTGAGACGCTGCTACAAGCGCAAAGGGGGGAGGGAGGTGTGGATATGTGAAGTGATATACTTATATCTTAACACATGTATGTAAACCATGTATTGTATACCGTACCATATATATTTACCCATGCCTCATATACTTAACCATGTAACCGTTTCTACTTCTCCTTTGTGAAGCCTACATACACTGCAGATGTGGCAACCTTGTAATTGTATATGGCAACATTGTAAGTCCACTAATGCATGTATGTTGGCTAACCAGTGCTCTCTTGGTAGGCGGTGGGTCAAGGTCTCGCTGTTGCGCCTGTCTGCTCTCAATAAACCCAGAGACTAAAGAACCTACAGATTTTGCTTCAGTCCTTCGATGACAGTGGACTTGCAACATACACCATCTACACTACATATAACTACCACTACCTACTCTCTCAAACCCCTAGTTCTGTAACTTCCACACTTCCAACCATGGCTCAAACATCCCCTATTCCACAGTCTATCTTATCTCGACGATGCCAATAGTCTCAAATTTACAGGCGAGGACTCGACTTGGCCAGTTTATGATTTTCTCAGAGAGGTAGAAACCGACATCCACAACCGGCGGATTACAGATGAAAACCTCAAAGTCTCTTTCTAATGGGTCGATTACACCAATGCAAATCAGACGTAGGAGCCGCGATCCATGCAGGTCATTTTGATGGCATTAAAACCATTGACGATTTCCGTAAGGAACTCATAACACTTTGTTGCCAGCATTCCAATACCGCATCTCTCATTGGATTAACTAATCTTCTCACTCAGATGGAGGAGGATTTGACAGTCCCGAAACAACATGCCAAACTACACGAAGCAGCCGCTGCCATTAATTCAGGCCACTAGTAGCGAGATGCGCCAATTACTAGTAGGAACAAAATGGGTAGAACTAAATGGAGCTCCTATGCTATCACTCAACAATTTTACAGATTTACTAGGTTACCTGAGATTCCTGCATTGGCCTGATCCTCGACAAAGAGAGATAGCCCTGGAGATAGGTTTCAATCCAGGAGATAAAATTGTTCAGGTCACTAAAACCATCCACGAAAGAACAGGTTCGAACCGCACGCATCAGGCCACAAACTGCCCCTTGGCCTCCCAAGTCTGTTACAATCCACCAGACCAATACGTTCCCGTCCGGCCACACGAGGCAGACCTGCCACGCATCATTCCCCTAACTGGCATCGTTCACCAGCTGCCGGTCGTGATCATTCTAGTGTCCGACGGAACAGACAATCCTCGGTTCTTTGCTGGCATTGTGGTAATCCCAGACATCGAGAAACCAGTTGCGACCGTAAACACAGACGACCTCACTCCCAAACTAGACAGCGTATGCCTTCCCGCTCGCGTTGTCCTACATGCAAGTTCATAAGACCAGTATGACTCACGCTACTGAGGAATGTCGTTACCTAAACTGCCGCCAGTCGGGGGAAGTGCCGCGCCTGTATCGGACCAATATGACGTAGCAACAGAACACCAACTCCCCATCCGCCATGTTGGGCCCATAACTTCCTCAGGGTTAGTCATTCTAGGACGGAGTAATGACATACAAACATCGTTCTTCATGGACACCGGATCTATAGTAAACTTGACTTCTGATACCTCTTTAGACATCATTCAATGAAAATGCAAAAAAGTCAGTTTCCTTGAGCCGCCTGACATTCGGCTATGCAGTGTAGAAGGCTCAGAGTTTAAGATCAAGGGAAGAGTCACTTTAGAAGTACAACTAGACAGCGCCTTGCTTCCTTTCCTAATAGAGTTTCATGTTATTAACGAATTGAAATATCCAGCAGATGCCCTTATTGGCTTACCCACCATGGCACAACACCCCATTGCATTATTACCTGCTTGTAGTAGTATAGACATTTCTGGGTTCCCAGTATACAGTATGGAATGTTCCCGTCCTGTACTTACAATAAACCCCCTGACTCTCGCACTACCTAAGAGTACAGAACAAGACAAGCCATTATCATCATCATCTGACAATAAAGAGATCATTCCTCCACTAACTGAGAGCAAGGACATGAATTTCTCAACACCTGATGATACATCCTCTCAGCATTCAGAAATGACTTTTCCAAACTCCTCTAACGACAGCACTACAGCCAACTCAGACATGTCTCAGTTGACTACCTCACAGAGTTAGACTGATGCTCTCCAACACGCAGAGACGAGGAGTGCAGTAACGAATACGTGCACAATTTTTTTACCG
>JAGKTI010007604.1:20656-36286 GCA_018397915.1 Birgus latro
TATCACATTATATAGGTATATATATAATAAAATCAAAATATATATTATACAATATGCCCCCAAACAAATTGAGCTCACTGGCATAAATCCGTGACACATGCCAGAGCCATCACAGGGGTGCATGACGTCATAGCAGGCTGCCATTCAGTCACAACACGTGGCATCATTATTTCAGCCCAAACCAAGTACAGTATTTAGCTCCCCTGCATGTCCCTATCTATCTCATGTATACGCCCGTATACATGAGTGAATTCGGTTTCTCAGCCGAACTTTTTTTATGTATGCAGGAGTATACATATGTGGAATTCGGTAAAGAAGAGGTTAAGACAACACACAGCTGCATGCACGGCCTCCTGATATCCATCCTTCTGAATCCTATCTCCCTCATGAGGACAGGGTCCACCTGGCCAGGCTGAGATGTGGTCATCATTCAGCCCTCTTAACCACTTAACCGCGGGCCGTCACTTTTGTGACGCTCGGTGGTGATGGCTCGATCCATGGGCCGTCAGTTGGGTGCCTTTGTTTTCTTTCTAATTTGCTGGGGCCATCAAAATATAAATATAAATTAAAAAATGTAGGAGAATCCTGAGTGTAGTTTATATCACTCATGCTAGTTTGGGCCTATATTTTATAAAAATAAGTCAGAGCATGAATTGCCACTGGCTGGAAGTGCCAGGACCGCCTCACACAACCCCGCGGATTAGGGGTTAAGTTATCAGAAGAGGCTGGATGACTCCATCACTGACGCCTGTCCAGTATGTAACACAGCACTCCATACAATTAAGCACATCAAGGAAGACTGCACTGCACACAATCACCTACGCCAACAACACAACATACACTACTTGAGAGCTCTGTGGGAAAACCCAGGCTCAGCCGTGGCCTTCCTTAGGGATTCGGGGCTGTTTGGCCAGACTGCCTAGGGAACAACTACCACTACTACTGCTACTATTATTATGGGATTAACAAAGGTGTGGCATGTCCCCTTTACCTTACAACTTAGTGTCCAAAGTTACCCTGTAAAAACTAATAAGGTGAGGTGAAATTATTATTTTCATTTTCAGAGGATTGTGTGACAACATTTTGTAAATTCCTTTGGTGCATGTCATCTGCAATAAATGTTCTTTAAAATCTGCCTGTTTAGGTTCAAACATCTACTTCCAAAACTTATGAATAGACAAAGTTTTCAGGGGAACAAAAAAACATTTTTTTCAACCAATTTTGCATTTTTTTTTTCACATACTTCCATTCATGTCAGGTTCATGTGGTTTTAACATGATATACTTCAGTGCTTCACCTAACTGCCTATATTTTTTGGTTTTCAAAATACAAAGTCGTATTTCCATTACTTTGGTTCATTACATTTTTTCCTCAAATGTCCGAAGTTGAAGTCAAGTCCAAAATTAGGCGGTTTTACGGTACTGTTAAGGTAGGCTGTAGAGAAGAAGGATGGCAATTGGGGTTAGGTCTCTTGAAGCCAGTCATAATATAGTGTGTCTGCAACAGTGATCTGATTAGTTGGTACTTTTGGGGGTATTCTAGTATTCCTTATGACTTTGTCAGCAATAATGAATGATAGTGATTTTGTATGATCATGTAAAATATGAATCAACCCATTGATAATACTGTGGTTTAGTTTATTTTTGCTACCTCCATGTGATTTTATTTAACTTAGGAGAGCTGCCTGATAGAGAGGGGGTTGATGAAATTTATCAAGTCCATGTTGTTTCAAAAGCTAATTAAAATGGCCTTAGGATATGAAGATTAAACTACAAATCTTTCCAGCCTCGGATGTTGACCTGCCAATTTTTGAACCCCGGAATCCGTGTGGAAGTGGTCCTTGTTCCATGCTGTACAGAGTTGCAGCAGCTAGGAGTCACAGATGCACAAATTGATTCCCAGCCCTCCCTTGTCATCATATTCATCTCCTCTGAATCTGTTGACACTGCAGTAGGCATTCCCAGAAGGATGGATGTGAGTATAGTAATGCATGATTTAACTCCTGCTTTTGTGTGTGTGTGTGTGTGTGTGTGTGTGTGTGTGTGTGTGTGTGTGTGTGTGTGTGTGTGTGTGTTTCTGACCTTGGGGTTTCTTGTAACTAAATAAAATTGCTTGTCAGTAGACAAAAGAGAATAATAAGTGCAGCAGGTAAGGTTACTTATAGTTAAAGGCATCATTATTGTGGTGAGAAATTCAATTGGTGATGGTGGTGGTGGCAGCAGACAAAATGCTTCCCTTGTCTTGCATTTGCATGCATGGATGCAGGACTTCAAGAGGTAAGGGATTCTGGTCATCTGCTTTTAGCCTGTTCTTCCTGAGAATGTATTTTTGTTGGAATCTTTTGATGATTTAATTCACCTTATGATAGAGTTTTAGAACTGATCTTCCTGAGAATGTATTTTTGTTGGAATCTTTTGATGATTTAATTCACCTTATGATAGAGTTTTAGAACTGAAGGGGCTTGATATAGCCGTCATTATCCCTTTTGTTATAGTACTGGAGGTTCTTAAGTTGAATAAAATTATATGGTGATACCCTGATTAAAATGAAAGTTACTTGAATCAGTGTTCTAAATATTCCATATCACAGTAGCCCAGCCTTAAACCCTCACACTTTGTAAGTCATAATAACTGACTAGTTTTCCAATCTGTCACTGAATAATTAGAATGTTTGTTTGCTGTTTGAATATATAATTAATATAACATAGTAGTAAGCCTAGATATTTTCTTTGATATAGTTACTGTAAGACTGTGTAAGGAATCATCATACTCATCAGCCAGACCTTCTTTCCCACATTACATGGAGTGAGGTAGGGTCCAGAGAGGCAGAAAAAAATTGACAAATGAGATTCTAACCAAACTTTGCCAGAATGAATGAGCCCCACACTCTTTCACCCATCATTCAGGCCCCCAGAATCCTAATTTTATCTGATTGATCAAAAAAACATTCTGCACACACCTTCACACCTGCATGTCAGACAAAATCAACCTGATGACTGTCAAGTTAACAAGGGGAATAAAATGTGGAACTGTAGGGAGTAAAGTATGCAAAACAATGGTACTGTAGAAGTTTTGCAGATGTATGTTGTCACCTGTCATTATTGTGTTATATAGTAGTATAATTGTTGAACCATCACATTTGCCTACAGTGATTATCATGTTTCTTTACAACCTTTCAGATGAATGACTCAAGTAGTTCACACAGTGAGGCAGAGAAAATGTTGTTTTGTGAGTCCTGCAACCATCCTCACACGGTTCAGAATTCATTTCTGCAAAAAATAAAATCCAACCACAAATCAGTGAATCGAAACCCAGGATATGGTGATAATATTCGTGATTCTGATACGAGGAGTGAACACTTGGAATCCCAACCAAGAGAAAAAAAAAATGTCACTCCAACTAAGAAAACATGTAAGAGCAAATGTAAACCCAGCAGGGTAAGAAATGATGGGGTCATAGAGGCAAGCAAGTGTCTGTCAGAATCACCTGCTAAACAAATAGAAAAATGGAGTCATAGCCACGATACTGTTGGTAATTCTGAAGATCAGAGACCTGGTATTATAGCAGGTGGAAAGTCTAACTGTGTGGGGAAGCTTAAAGAGTGTTCTTTAAACCCAGAAGAGGATAATGTACAGAGGAACAAAGCAAAAGGAAAAGATGAATCCGCAGTATGTCAAGAGAAATCGGATGTAGTTGAGAAGGAAAACATTGACAGTCATATTGACATGAAAAAAATAGATAAAAATATGGAATGTGGATCAGATAAAAAAATCGGAAGGAAGGCTTTCAAGTGGCATATAAGTAGATTTATAAAGAAAACCCGTAAGTCAGAGGAGAACAAGAGAGAGAAGATTCCTGGTGGACAACTTTCATCAGAGAACCGGGAACAGCATACTACAACCAGGCTTCAGTTCGATAGCTTGGACTTTGAGAGCAGCATGCCTCAGGATGGTGCACAAAGTGAATTTAGATCTGTTGAACAACTCACTGAGAATGAAACATTAAAAATGAAGTCTGTACATTCCTCTCTCAAAGTCAGCGAAGGAGAAAATCTTCAAAACTTGAAAAAATGCAGCTTCTTAGATAGTAGGAAGTTATGTGACATATTTTCTCTAGGAGACACTAGCAAACCAGACCTAATTAAACCAAGCATGCTGAAGAAAAATGGTTATAAACAGTCTCCTAAAAGAAGTTGTAATAATAAGGTAACCACTCCTGATCTTAAATCCACTAAGATTTCCAAAAATGTTCTTGAACAGAATGTGGCTTATAAAATGGGCATTCCTGAAGAATTATGCCTTGCAGGGAATTCAAAAATTGAAACACACATAGGTATCAGCAAAGGTGCATCACAAGTCCCCTTATCATCACAGGATCAAGTATATGAGGATGTGGAGCTTCATAATATATCCAATTATAGCTCAGAACAGGGACTGGAAAACAAGAAGGATGATTCTGTTCAGGTTACTGCAAACTGCAGTTCAGGTTACAGCCAGCCAAAGTCAAAACCTGAAAACTTGGAACAGACCTGCATTGCAATGCCAGATGGAGTCGCATGCAAAGATAGCAGGACTTCACAGAGGATTAGTGTTTTAAACATATGTGATGGCAAAGTGAAATGTATTGTTAGAGATTTGGAGTCCTGTAGAGCAGAACTTGAAAATAAAAAGCTGAAGGTTTGGAATGGAAAAGAGCACAGTTATGTTAATCCAGACAAACAAGCTCTGGTAATTCTTGATGATGTGATGGAAGACTTTTCAAAGTTAGGAATTTACAGTATTCATGATGCACTAAGGACCTCAGTTAGTGCATCCCAGCTGAAAAAAGTTCTGTCAAAAAAAGCTGTAGGAAGCATATCTATGAAGGGTAAACAGTTGCCTACTAAAAGCCATTTATCTGTTATACTGAAAACTAAGACTGAGAATAAAAGCTGTGAATTATCCAATGGGTGTTCAGAATCTTACTTACATGATCAGAAACATGTATCTCACATAGAGGAAAATATTGAACTCAAACATAGCCATGGTGCTAAGGATACCCAAATCCCAGCAAGCTCAAAAGCTAATTCAGTTTATAAGACTCAGAAAAAAAGGCAAGGGAACACAAGTAGTTCTCTAGGTTCAGAAGTACACTCTGTTGATCAGCCAGCTACAGGAAAAACTGATGACAATCTTGTTGCTTTAAGTAGTGAGAAAGAAACTTGTGTTACTCCCCAATCCAAGATAACAGTCACAACTGATGTTGGTGTCAAGCAACATGGAAGAGACTTGCAACTGAAGAGAAAACTACCTAGAGATAAAAAGCTAAAGGTTTCCCCAAGCAAGATGGCTCATTTAGATCAGGAGACAGTGCATTTAGCAGATTGCCATAAGTATTTGAAACATGATGATGCTAGGGAAGTAAACTTTGAATCATTTAAAGATAAATCAAACTATGGTCAGAATTCAAGAGAAATTCCAGTTCCTAGAGATAATTCGGAGATTGACTCTTTGACCGAAGGTAGCGCAAATGTGAAGTCTCCCATCAACGGTCTACCACAAATTATTTGCTCCCCAGGGCTGGAAATGACATCTGACTTAGTCTTAACAATACAAGAGGAAGGAGGGTATGATCATTGTGAGCTTGACAGATCTGATAATGAGATTTTATGTGAAGAGACCAAAGGATCAGAAATTTGCCACTCTGGACCTAATGAAATTTTCTGTGAAGAGACCAAAGGATCAGAAATTTGTCACCCTGTACCTCCATTAACAGATTCTGGTGAGCAATGTGTATCTCTAACTGAACATGGATTGATGGATTTTGAGCTCACAAAAGAGATTCACAACACTTCAGTCTTTGAAAATTCAGATGAATTAACAAAGGCAGACCACTCAAGCAGAATAACAGAAGATAACTGTCAGTCTAAAATGGAAGGTTGTGTTGAAAACACCATGTCTCTCCAGGGTATAGATAGTTTTGATATTTCCCAGTTAACAACTAGTAATTCAGAAAACCTTATACACCAGGTTTCCAAAGACTGTGCAGGATCTGTTGCCATTGGAGATAATAGTTTAAGACAAACTGAAATGATGGCATGTATACATAATGAAAACAACCAAGAAGTATCTGAACAGAACATAAAATCAGAATCACAGTGTTCTTTTCCCACTCATGTGTCTCTTTCTCCAGCTTCTGCACCAGTTCATCAGGAAACCTACCAAGAGCCTGGATACACTGAGACACTCCCACGTAAAGTAGTAGTGGTAATGAACACAGATATAACAAGCAGTAGCTCTTGTTGTAGTGTTGCAGCCACTGAGTCATTATCACCACATCTTTCTTGTTTGCTTATGAAAGACCAGGAGCACAGCTTAGATTCACTTTACCAAATGATGGGAAAAAGATTTGAGATCTACAGTGAAGTCTTAGGGAATGAGAACTCAGCATTAAGTGATGTAAAGGCAGATTCACAGCATCATATCTTACCTTCAGAACAAAAGGTTCCCTTTCAGTGTATGGAGCCAGAACTCCCTGTATTAGGACCTCTGACACCAGAATCATTGACCCAGGAGTTCAGACAAATAATGAATATACCATGTTATGACCAAGAATTGCGATCCTCCTTTCTTAAGGTTAAGAGCATATTGTATGATCATCTTCAGAGTCTTCATGCAGTAGATCAGAAGAGTGAATTGGAGAGTCCTAAGGATTCATCTCCACATTCCTCCCAGCAACTAAGTAAAGCAGCTGGCAGTGACCAAGATAGTACAGGTGATCGAAGTTTGTCAATGCCCTTACAGCCACCTTCTGAAACTGCATCAATTCACAGAATATTTATCAACCCCTTATTCTTGCCCAAGATACAGAGCTGGTACACGGGGAACGTTCCCCTGAACTCAATAGTGTTCAAACGTGATGAGATGTACCAACTAGACTGGAGTAGTGTTGCACCCATATCGTCTGAAGAAACCCAAAACTTTAAGAGAATCAGCCTTTTTGGTGCAAGTGACCAGGACATCACTAAAATTATGGTATGTTAAAAATTACTGATGTGTTGTGCTCTGTTTATATTAGTGCCGTTCTACTGTATATACAGTAGTAGTAGTAGTAGTAGTAGTTGTTCCCTAGGCAGTCTGGCCAAACAGCCCCGAGTGAGGTTAGAAGCCCGAGCAGGGCTTGCTTAATTCATCACTGAACGTATATATTGTTTGTATTCTGTGGTGGTGGTTTCTTTGTTGTGTCTGAATGTTGTATGGGCAAATGACCATAGAGCATTGAGTCTTGGTGTTACTTTATTTTTAATGTTTTATGATGTGTTGTTTAAATGACACTGATGTATGGTACACCAAGGATTTTGGTTGTGTGTGTGTGGCCACGGCTGACACCAGGCTTTCGCACAGAACTCTCAAGGAGTGTATGTTGTGTTGGTGCAGGGAATTGGTGGGAATGCAGTCTCCCATAATGTGCCTAATAGTACGGGGTGCTGTGTTGCATGCTTGACAGGCTTCAGCATGATGCCCACATCTCAGCCTGGCCAGGTGAACCCTGTCCTCACAAAGGAGGTAGGATTCAGAAGTGGGAATATTAGGAGGCCTTGCATGCATTTGTGTGTTGTCTTTGAGTGCCTGAATTGAGTGGCGAGTGATTTGAGCATGGACATGCTTCTGGAAGCTGGTTTGAGATGGGCGAGGGGGGAGAGATGACAGTATTTGTGTATGATATCGTGTGCTGTGTGTTGTTTTGATGTTCTTTGGTGTGTGTGTGGATTTGCAGCTATGTAGTGTAGTGGATGGTGTGGGTTTTGGAGACTGCGGCAAGAATTTGCTCTCGTGTCTAGATGATCCTTGACTTTGAGGACTTTGGTTTCCTGGTGTAGGTGGTCTGTGGGTGTAGTAGCTATGCAGCCTTTGATAATTTTTACGGCCTTTTTCTATATTGTTTCTATGGTCTGTAGTGTGTTTCAGTGAGGTTAGAAGCCCGAGCAGGGCTTGCATAATTCATCACAGAACGTATATATGTTTGTATACTATGGTGGTGGTTTCTTTGTTGTGTCTGAATGTTGTATGGGCAAGTGACCTTAGGGCATTGAGTCTTGATGTTACTTTATTTTTAATGTTCTGTGATGTGTTGTTTAACCCTTTCGTGCACAGGTAAGTTTTAAGTATCATGGCTCACGATTTCACTTGCCCACGGGACGCAAGTTACACGTATTCTCGCCTTATTTTCGCCACCCAAACCTCTAAATATTGCCCTGAAACCCACATCATCTTATTCACCGGTTTGTTCTAGCTGATAAGCCAAAAAAAAGCACAAAAAAAAGCAAATAAAAGTACATTAGGTCGCCGTGAATAAACATTTCGGAACATGCATCTCACTTCCCAACATCGTCGTTCGAATGTTTTCCATCATACAGAAAAATTTTATTAGAAGTTTTGATAGAGAATTTCATTAGCTTTCTAATGAGGTGTGTCCAGTTGTGATGTGATTTGTAGTTTTCGAGAAAATAGCCCAAAACTAAAAGCCATTATTTTTATTTTTTTGTGTGTGTGTGTGTTAGGGAGCTCTAGTGCAAAAGTTTTCTTGCACACCTTATGTTTTTATTACATAATCTTATGTAGAATTTCATGAGCTTTCTCCTGATCCCCTCTATGTTTTGATATTCCCCAAAGTTTTCGAGTAAATCACAAAAAACTACAGGGTACTCGTGGCCGCAGTGCACTTTCGTCATGCGCGCACAATAATAGCCTACGTAACAACAACTTTTCATTCGAGAAATTACTTAGTTATGTCCTGTACATATGTAGAATTCAGTGATCTTTTTCATGGTTCTTAAAGGAAATCACTACGTTCAATTATTTTCGAGTAAATGGATGACAAAGATAGAATACTCTTCCCCTTGCCTGCAAGTGAGATAAAAATGCTCAATTTCCCTGCCTCAGGAATGCCTACATATTTTTGCTTGTTAGGTTTTATTATTTTTTTTTTACTCAAATTGTACACATGAAATATCATAAGCATTTTGATAGTGCTCTCAGAAACTCAACATGACCACTAGTCATTTTGCTAGGTACTGATACTGAAACTGAACTTACTTCCATCTCATATGTGTATATGTAAAAAACAATACTTATTTGTGTAAATAATATAGAAATGTAAAAATAGGTCAATATACAAATCAACAAAATATGGATAATTCGCTTGTTCCAGAGGTGTTGACCTGCTGGCAGGAACTTGAAGGATTTGAAGAGGAGTTAGGTAGTGTGTGAGCATGTGTGTGTGTGTGTGTGTGTGTGGCGTATTCTCTCTTCCTTGCACTACGTTTGCCTAACTCCTGCGATGCACACAATAGATTTCTCCATTTACATTTGCTGCATGACATACGTATATAATGTCATATATGTGTCGCTGTGTGGCGTATTTTCTTGTCTCTGATTATTACGTAAACTTTCCGCTGTCAGTCAATGCACGCAATATGTCTCAGCGAACACTCGCTGCACTATTTTATACGTATATTTCACACTGAACCATATGCAGTATAAAACACCAATATAAAACACTATCACATGATTCCATCCCAGCTTCCTCTGTTATTTCCTTCCTTACTTTATGGTGTACGAGAGTGCCTGTTCCCTTAGCAACTAATGCATATATATGTCTATATATCTCTATGGCGTAACATAATGCCTGCTATGGTAGGTCAGTTATTTCACTAATCCAGGCACTATATGTTTCACAGATATAAGTAATGGCTTCACAATAAGGGTAAAATGCATCATTTACGGGCAAGGTGAGAGTGGAAACCCCGCTATGACAAACCAGACTCCTGCCTCTAGGCCTAACGGCTGATAACAGGCCCCAATGCTTTACAAACAATATATCTATGTTCAGTAGACACAAGCACTTCACAGTATAGTCAAAAACACTGTACAGTCACAATATTTCAATAATGGCTTCAGCTTCAGGTGGGAGGGGGAAAATAGCGGATTTAAAGGGACGACGCAATGCGGCACGACCCTGCTGTCTGACTGCTTGTGGAGCACTGAGATTTTATCACTATGTACAGGCCCATATGAGCCACTGCAGTGATGCCAAGGTCTTACCTCGGGAGAGACACGCGGCTGCTAGAACACACCAAACTTTGACGCAAATCAACCAAACACTTATTTTTTGGTTAATTTTTTTCACTTTTTCACGTGATTTGCGGCCTGTGTGCTTCTACACACCACACCACATGGAACGCAAATCGTGGTTCTGTGCACGAAACGGTTCAATGACATTGATGTATTGTATGGTACACTAAGGATTTTGGTTGTGTGTGTGTGTGGTAGGGGAGTGTCGTTTATGGTAAAGTGCGGAATGTGAGTATGTTCTGCTGTCCACTTTGTGAGAAGGGTCACTGTAGATTTGGCTGGGCCTATTGTGAATGTCTTTGTGGTGAGCCATTTATGTGTGTTGAGGTAAAGTTGGAGGATGTGTGTGGCTGGGTTTGCATTTTGGTGGGTACATGTAAGTGTTATGTCCTCTGCTTAAGAAGCTATGTGTATTTGTGGTGTGTGGGGTGTGGGTATGTCATGCATGTATAGGTTATAGTGTAGGGGACAAAACAGATCCTTGGGGGACTCAGTTTGTGAAGTTTTTGATGTTTGATGACTGACTGCCAAATGTTACTTGTGCACATCTGCCAACTAAATACCTGTTATTGTGCATGTATATTTTGAATATTTTGTTTGTTTGTGGCAAGGGATGGCATCAAAACTTTGCTAATGACTAGTGTTACTAGGAATGTTCTGTGTGGTGGCCTAGCTAAATTGTTACCATCAAAAACTCTTTGTCAAAGGTCTGTAAGAAGAGTGTTTGTGGAGTGTAGCAGCCTAAAACCATGTTGTGATGGGGCTAGGGGGATATGAGATGTTACTAATTGTAATACCAGTCATTCAGTGACTCTGGAGGGGGTGCAGAGGAGTGTGATGGGGCAGTGTGAGGAAGGTAATATGGGGGTCTTTGTGGTGTTTGAGGATAGTGATGGCAGTACCATACTTCCAGATGTTGGGATTTATGTTGTGTGAGTAGCTGTAGTTTGATATGTTGGTGAATGTTTGTGTGTCTTGTGGTCCAGGGTATTTAAGGTTTTTGTTGCTTATGTTGTCTGGACCACAGGCAAATGAGTGCTTAAGGTTGCTAATGATGTGCTTCGTCTGGATGTAAGTGAAGGGTATGAAGTTGTTCTGTGGAGAATTGTCTTACATCAGATGACACATATGTTGTGGGGGTTTAGATAGCTGATGTGTGAAAAGGGATTGATGAGAGTATTTGCTTGTTATTTGTTTGAGGAGTATGGTGTCTGTTGTTTTTAAGGCAGTGTGTGCTTGTGTGGTGTTGCTGTTGGAGTGTGTGATGCTGTTTAATGTTTTGTAGAGTTTGCTGGTGTTTGTTTTGTGATCAAGTGTTTGGAGATAATTATTCCAATTTAGTGTTTGCAGCTCTGTTATTTATTGTTTATATGAATGTTGAGTGCTTGTATTTGTTGTACGGTGTCTTGTGAATGGAGTGTTGGGGAATGTTTTAGTGTGTCACGTTGACTGATGAGGCCTTGAATTTCTGGTGTGAAGTTGGGGTTGTGTTTTTTCTCTGCGTTTTGAATAATTGTATTGAAAGTGTGCACACCGGTGTTGATGTTTGTGATGGGTGTACTGTTTAATGTTTCAAAGTGTTCTGTTTCATTTGTGAAGGCCTCCCAGTTGGCTCTCTTATAATTAGTGCATGTGTGTCTGTGGGTGTTTCTGGTACTGGTAGTGGTGATGATTGGGAGATGGTCAGAGCCAAGGGTTTTGACCACTCTCCAGGAAGTTGTGGGGGTGAGGTTCGGGGAGCAAAAGGTGATTTCTGGCGATGATGGGAGGAAGAGGGCCTGGTGTGGGATATGGGTATGTTGATGGAGATTGTTGCACATACAGTACAGTATACTGGTATCTAATTCATTGTTTTTCTGGTTAATGTTATTTTTGATATGTCATTGCCTTCCCCCTCCCCCCCTCAGTTAAGAGTATGAATTTATGCTTGGACGTTAACTTAGAGGGGTTGAAGTATGATAGCAAAAATCAGTATTAGAGGTGTAAAGTAAGCGTGAGTGAGTGGTGGTGTTATTTAAAATAGCAGCATTGTTGGGAATTGAATTAAACAGTTATATTTGATAAAGTTTTGACAGTCACATTAACTGTGTGTTGAGTGTCCAGAAGTGTCTTTTTTTTTTTTTTTTTTTTTTTGACCCTTATCAATAGTGGTTTATATTGGCAGTTTGTGGTATTGTAGGTGGTTTTGAGCCTGCTCTGTTATTGACTTGGATTAGGTGAAAATAGGCCCTGTTTGGTCAGCCTCAGAAACTTTGGCAGTGTACCGGAATCTTCATTGAACCCACCTTTATTGTCTTTTGGTAGTGTTAAATTGCTTACGTCGCAGTTTTGAGCAAGATTGTGTGATATCCTCATGGTTGTTCAATATATATGGATGGAGTGAATGATGAAGTGAAAGAGAGAGAGATTGTTCAGGTGCTTGAGGAGGCAAGAGTGGATGTATGTGGATTGACTGAAACTAAGTGGAAAGGTGAAAGGGTGAGAGAATGGGAATACGGTTTAGGAATATGTGCGGGAGTCAGTGAGAATGAGAGGGCAAGAGAGGGAGTATGTCTGATGATAAGCAAGAAGTGGAATGAGAATATAAGAGAGTATGGAGCATTGGGTATAAGGATTGTATGGATGATGATGAAAGTAGGCATACAAGCTTGGGCGATTGTATGTGTGTATGTGCCGACAGAGGACCGAATGGCAAGAGTGAAAGATGAGTTTTGGGCAAATGTAGAAGCATGTATGGACAGGTTTGAGAGGAGTGAGAGAGTGTTTTTGATTGGAGACATGAATGGTAAAGTTGGGAATGTACGAGTGGATAGAGTCGTTGGTCAGTGGGGTGTGCCAGCTGAGATGGATGGGAATGGTAGTGCCTTGGTGGACATCTGTGCTGGTAAAGGGTTGGCTCACCTACTTTCGACATAAGATGATCCACAAGTATACATGGAGAGTCTTGAGGAGGATGGATGGTGAACTTGTAGAATGGAAGGCAATGATAGATTACGTGTGTGTATATGAGCAAATGAGAAGACAAGTGTTGGATGTAAGAGTGTGGAGAGGGTGGGGGAGTGGAATCTCTGACCATCACTTAGTGCTGGCCATGGTCAGGCTGCAAAGAAAGTGGGTGAAGAGACCAAAGGGGAGACAGAAGGAAGTAGCTCCTGCGAGAAGAGTGGAGAAGTTACAAGATAGTGAGAAGATGGCAGGGTATAAGAGAATAGTGGAAGAAAGATTGAGAAGGTATGAGTTAGAGCAGATGGAAGGGGTGGAAGATGTATGTAAGATTTTCACATAAGAGATAGTTGCAGCATGTGAGGAGGTTTGTGGAGTCAGGAGGAGATGCAGGGGTGTGCAAGGGACAGCATGGTGGAATTATGAGGTGAAACGAGCTGTGGAACAAAAGAAGAAGGCATATAGTGTATGGCTAGCGAGCAGAGGTAGGGGAGAAGATAAGAGAGAGGTATATGTGAGCTGGAGAAGAGAGGGTGGGGGAGTGGAATCTCTGACCATCACTTAGTGATGGCCAAGGTGAGGCTGCAAAGTAAGTGGGTGAAGAGACCAAGGGAAAGACAGTAGGAAGTAGCTCCTGTGAGAAGAGTGGAGAAGTTACAAGATAGTGAGAAAATGGCAGAGTATAAGAGAATAGTGGAAGAAAGATTGAGAAGGTATGAGTTACAGCAGATGGAAGGGGTGGAAGATGTATGTAAGATTTTCACGGAAGAGATAGGCGCAGCGTGTGAGGAAGTTGTGGAGTGAGGAGGAGATGCAGGGGTGTGCAAGGGACAGCATGGTGGAATGATGAGGTGAAACGAGCTGTGGAACAAAAGAAGAAGGCATATAGTGAATGGCTAGCGAGAAGAGGTAGGGGAGAAGATAAGAGAGAGGTATATGTGAGCTGGAGAAGAGAGGTGAAGAGATTGGTGAAGGAGAGTAAAAAGAAAGTGGATGAGGAGTTTGGGAGGAATCTGAGTGTAAAATGGAGGGAGAGTAAGAAATTATTTTGGAAGATGGTAAAGAAAGTAAAACAGTGTGAAAGGGGAAATAGTAGTGGAGTGAAAGATGGGAACAATAGATTGTTGGTGGAGAAGAGAGAGAAATTGAGGAGATGGAAGGAGCACTTTGAGGATTTGTTAAATGTAGAGAGTGAGACCAGAGCAAATATAAGTGGCTGGGGAATGGCTGGGAAAAGAAGAGGTGAGAGGAGGGAGGAAGAGATCAGTAGGGTGAAAGTAGTGGAAGCATTGAAGAAGGTCAAGATGGGAAAGGCCCCAGGAATTGATGGAGTGTGTGGTGAAATGCTGAAGTATGGGGGTGAGATTGTTGTGGAATGGATATGGAAGTTGTGTAGATTGGCTTGGGAAGAGGGAAGGGTTCCAGAGGACTGGGAATCAGGTATAATTGTTCCTTTATATAAAGGAAAAGGGGAACGAGAAGTATGTGGTAACCATATGGGAATTTGCCTTCTTAGTGTGACTGGAAAGATATATGGCAGAATACTTATTGATAGGGTTAGGCATATAACAGAGGAGTTAGTTGGAGAAGAACAAGGGGTATTTAGGAAGGGAAAAGGGTGTGTAGATCAGATATTTGTTCTGAGATGTTCAATGGAGAAGTATCTAGAGAAGGGAAAGAAAGTGTATGCTGCCTTCATTGACTTGGAGAAAGCTTATGACAGAATAGATAGGCAAGGTATGTGGAAGGTATTAAGACTATATGGAGTGGAGGGAAAATTGGTGAGTGCTGTGAAGAGCATGTACAAAGGAGCTAGGGCTACTGTGCGAGTGGATGGTGAGCTAAGTGAGTTATTTGATCTGAAAGTGGGACTGAAACGGTGTGATGTCTTCATGGCTGTTTAATATATACATGGATGGGGTTGTAAAGGAGGTGCAAGGTAGGGCAGTGGATGTGGGGGTGGCTCTAATGAATGAGGGTGAGATGTGGAAGATTCCGGTGTTGTTGTTTGCTGATGATACAGTATTGTTGAGTGAAGATGAATGGGAGTTGCGAGGTTTGGTGAATGAATTTCGGACAGTGTGTAAGAAGAGGAATCTGAAAGTCAATGTGAACAAGAGTAAAGTTATGGTGTTTGAGAGGAATGAAGTCACAGAATGCACAGTGAGGTTGGATGGTGAGGATATGGAGAATGAGAGTGCATTCAAGTACTTGGGTAGTGTGATGAGTAAGGATGGAAGTTTTGGGGATGAAATACTTGAAAGGGTACAGCAGGGAAGGAAGGTTGTTGGTTCATTGAAAGTGGTGATGAGAAATAGGGAGGTGAGTATGGAAGTCAAGAAGTCACTGCATGATAGTATCGTAATCCCTATTCTGACATATGGAAGCGAGGCATGGACCTTGCTAGAGCGTAGCAAGTTAAGAGTGAGAGCAGTGGAAATGAGTTACTTGAGAGGAGCATGTGGAGTGACATGGAGGGACAGGTTGATGAATGAAGAGGTGAAGGAATGTTGTGGGGTGGATGTGGATGTGGTTGAGAAGATTAGGAGAAATACACTGAGGTGGTTTGGACATGT
>JAGKTI010007605.1:0-24556 GCA_018397915.1 Birgus latro
GGAGGCCGAGGATGAGATGGAGGGATGGAGTGGAGAGGTATATGAGAGAGGGGGGTGTGAGTTGGGAGCGTGGTAGTGAAATGGCAGGGGATAGAGTGACATGGAGGCGATTTGTTTGTGGCCACCTCGTTCGGGATTGAGGCGTCTGGCAATAGATAGATAGATAGAACATCTATAGTTTGTAAGATCGTGAAAAAGTGTACGAAAGTGTTTAAGATATGCACTGTACGTACAAGTGCTATGTTAATGACAATCGTAAATACAGTGATAAGATGTACAGTATAAAATGTACAGAACAGAGATGTTGAATATGTTATGCAATGTATTTTCTAAATGCTACACTACAATATATTAATTTTAAGAGCTAACATTAAGGAAACAACTTTAGTTATAAATTCAGGGTGTTTAAGTTTCGGAATAAGTTCTGCATGTGTGACCTTATGCAGTACAGTACATCGTTTTGTTATAAGTGCCTTAAGGTCTTGTAAGTGTGTCACCTACCTCTCCACTACAATCGTCTCGACTGTACAGACTCTAGAAATGGGCCACTTCGGCTCCTGCGTGCACATCACAATAAGGTAAATTAAAGACATATTTCTCAGTGTAGAGTACAGTACAGTATGAAGTGTACAGTATAGAAATGTTTAAAAGTACTGTCTTGTATTTTGTAACAATAAAGTACAGTCTTTCCCAAGTGGTCTACATTACCGTACAACAATATTACTGTAAGTGCTTACGTTAATGGAACACCTTTAGTTACAGTATAAGTTTGTAGTGCTGTACAGTGTATAATTTGAGTTTGTGTTACTTAAAGTACAACAGTACAATACTGTACTGCTTTAGGAGAAGTACCTTTATTTTTTAAAAGTGCATCACTTACCTCAGATTCAATCATGTCTACTCTAGAGACTTCACTAATAGACCACTTCAGCTGCTCTATGTACTGTACATCACAATACTGTAAGGTTAATAAATAACATGTTTAGCAGTGTACAGTAGAGTACTGTATTATTATTCAGTACAGTATATATTGTACAGTACCATTTGATTATTGTAGTGAATGTATAATACAGTACCTGTCCTGGAATGGTAGTGAAAACACTTGGTGACATCATGGGGGAAAAACCTTGGTTGGGGTCCGGACTAATGTCTGACACATTGGAAAAAGTCTGGGTTAGTAGGGGGAAGTCCGGATGTCGCTTTTATCGGAATATCTCTTATTTCAGAATAGCTTGGGCCCCAATTAGTCCAATATAGTGAGGTCTTACTGTATATATTTATAAGTAATCTCTCTACTATCCGGACGACCACAATCCGGTGACCTCACTGTTCGGACATCGTAGGTTGATGGCCGAAACCCCAAAATGCCCAAAAATTGCAAAAAAAAAAACAAAAAGTCCGATTTTTTTTTACTGCGCCAGCTTGAATTTCCCGCGTGCACCGACCAGCTCCCTTCCCGTGCTACCCCCCTCCTCCTAGGTCTGTCTCAACTCCCGTGAACAGTGGATGGCTGTCTGATAGTTTGCGGTATCTTTTTGTTTTTGTTTAAATAATTATAAGTCACAGTGCTAAGGATTAAGTGTAGTTAAACACTGGATTACTGGACATGCTTCAAGAGCAATTATGACCACTGTAAAAACCTTAGAGATGGGGGTAAACAACAATCATGGACTGTAAGTAAACATTGTCAACTGCTAAATATTTTCCATAATCACTTCTAAATCCTCATTCTCTGGTTACATTTTATTTACTTCTTGCTTTGTGTCCCATATTTGAGTGCACAGGCTGTGAAAGAGGTGATTTTCTCAGTGATTACCATGTCTCTTACTTACATTAACTATCTAGTCAACTGGTGAACATTTTTGCCCTACATACCTCTAAATCATAATTTTTCTGGTTACAGTTTATTTACTTCATGCTTTGTGTCCCATATTTGAGTGCATAGGCTGTGAAAAGGTGATTTTCTCGGTAATCATGTCTCTTCCTTACGTTCATTATGTAGTCAGCTGGCGGACACCCCTGCCTTACTCACCTCAAAATCATCATTTTGGGTTTAAAATTCGATTAATTCATGCTTTGTGCCCATTATTTATGTGAATGGGGTCTTAAATAAGTGCTATGCATGTCCGGTAGGGAGGTAGGGAGGTGGTTTTCTCATTTAGGTTAGGTTAGGGTCAAGAATGACCGGTGCTGTTGATGAACAGTGAACACCTTTGCCATACCTAACTCTTTTTCTGGTAACAGTTTATTTATTTGATGCTTTGTATCCCATATTGTAGTGCATAAGATGTGAGAAATGATGATTTTGATAGTGATTGCCATGTCCGATACTTACTTACACTAACCTGCCAACTCGTGAACACCCCTGCCTTACTCACCTCAAGTTCATCATTGTTTGGTTAAAATTCGATTAATTCATGCTTTGTGCCAATTATTTATGTGAATTTGGCTGTGATGCAGTGCTTGCCCAATTCTTCAGTGAGAATCCTCAGAAATGTCACAGTTCCAATTTCCACCTCCTCACCAATATCGTAAGTGCTCCAACTTCAATCCTCACGTGTAAGCTGCTGAATTTTTGCATCATTCTGAGGAGTTGTGCTGATTGAGGGCCTGCCTGTGTGGTTACCAGCTGCTGTTCGACCGGGCTTGAACCGTGCCTGCCACTGAAACACCTTTGTCCATCCAAGAGATTGCTTACCAAACACTTGTTGGATCATTGTCAGGGTCTCTTTTGCATTTTTCCTAGGATTTGCAGAAAATTTGATGCAAAATCACTGTTCCTTTTTCATATCTATTTCGAAAATCACCTGATGACACATGCACAAGAGCAAACAAATGAACGTCACAAATCCCCACATCCTCCTAGCTCCTTGCTGTGTGACACACTGACTCACAATGCATGTTAGTACTGCTACCATGACGTGCATCCCGCTACTGCAATCTGTTTAGGTGTTGTGATCCCTGTCCTGGAAAGTTTGGATAGCACCTCGTATGACTATGAATCCAGTTCACTTTCCATTTTTAACATCCTATGATTCTAAAGGGATTTGGTGGTCATAGAATGTAGAATGTCAGTCCTGTGATTATAGAGGGTTTGGGGGGCAGGACAAAGTAAAATAAGTCAGTGTAACATCACTAGGCTGGTATTGGAAGCATCCAGTCGACTTTAGGAAACAAATGTGAGAGGAATCAGTAGACACCTATTGTTTAGTGTTGCAGAGGTGGCACTAGGTGGAGCAACTTGACACCCATGTTCACCACATAGGACTTGCCAGAAGGTGTGATACAGTCAGTGGTTGTTTACTGTTGCTGATCAACCTCAGACTGTGTGGCCAAGTAGACCCATCAGGCAGTAGCTCGATCGGTAGAGAGTTGGCTTGCAGTCCCGAGGGACCCAGGTTCGAATCCTCGCTGAGGCAGGGAACAGTTTAAGGATTTGAATTTCATTAAATCAGGCTTTACTGATCTACCAGAAGACCCGCCGACATGTCGTAAAAATAACCCCGCTAATACCAATACACCAGTCCTGTATGAGACAGCCCTAGCATGTATTCAATATGGATGGTGGGTGTTAAGCGCCGAAGTGGTGACATGTAGAGGTGTATGGAGGACAGCTGGGCCTTGATAGCAGGCTGTACAGCCTATGCCCAGAGTCGGACACATTAAAAAAAAATAAATAAAAAAAAGCTACAGGCAAGCAACACTACAGGGTTGTCCGATGTAATGACCTAATGTTCCTTTGTGGCCAATAGTGCCTAACCCAAGCAAGGTTTGAGGAATAGTGTGGTTTGATTACTGGATGAATGCCACATTTGCATCTTTCCACCCAGTTAATAGGGACACCATAGCAGGCTCCAGTTCACCTTATAATTTGGTTATACTGTTACCAACCAGAGTTGTAATGGTTTCCTGGGTTATAGGGAACTATTAGGCTTGTCACTGAGCATAGAGCCACCTGATATGGAAAGAAGAGTAATAATAAGTAACAGAAAGGTAAGGGAGAGGTAAGATGAGAGGAAGGTAGACACAGATATAAAATGAGAAGAGGGAGGGAAAAGTTCAGCACTACCATACATCAGGTGAGTGGATGATGATTGCCACCACCTGTTACCTTCAGTCATTGTTTAAATTATGTAATTACAGTTGCTGTATGTATCTTTGTTTTAGAAATACTTTACATTTAAGCTTTACTGGTTTCTGTATTTCCTCAGGAAGTAAACATTAATCTGTTTATTCCAGGCCAATGACTTCTAAAAGTATTACATAGTTGTGTTGATGTACCATGGAGTACTCATCCACTAGATAGTCTACTGTTGTGTGTGTAATGAAATGATCTGTGATTCAGGTGTGTGGTGAGAGAGCAACTGGACATGCACAAGGCAACTTGCAGTCAGTTCATCAGAGGAGCTGATGTGGACTCTGCAGTTCCCAGCTAAAAGGTAATGATTGTGCCAAGACTTAAATCTTCATGTTGATGTTTCTGGCTCTGCCTTTATAAAATGTTGACTGTAAGCCTTTGTTTTCAATGGCTAATGCATTCCCATGTTATACTGTGCATTGTGCAAATGGAATAGCACAAAAAGAAGCTTAAGAATCCCCCTTTTTTTTTTATATTGGGGAAAAGTGAATCAGAAATTTTCCCAAAGGTCCCTCTTTTGGCTCTAAAAAGTTTTTTATTATCTTCAGTACAGGAATGATTTCAGTATACTATGGCTTACTGTCAGTCTGTGCCACCATTGACGTTATCCATGTCTTTGATGCACAGTAATGATGTGGTGGGAAATTCAGAATACATTCCAAAAGTAATGTAGCAGTTACTTGATGATTACTCATGGAAGGAATGTCATATTTTAAGGGTTAAAGATGTATTGATCCTGAATGATGCAGTAAAGTGATATTAAATTTCAAATAAATTGTATTTTTTGTTGATAAGTTTTTTTTGTTCACAGAGATTTGCAAACTAGCCCTTAATAAGACAAACCCAGCATTTTTCCTTTAGCCTTTTTTATACACATTTCTTTATGTCTTTTATTGCTGTCCATATTGAATAACCATAAAAATTAATTTGAACTTTTTTATTCCCACAGCATATATGAGCTCCGTGCAAAATTAGAGTTCACTGGACAGTGTTATTAAGCTGATGGCGATGCTGGTCTAATGGAAGCCATTGTTCCAGGTTCACAGCTGAAGTCAGCAGTAAAGCAGTCATAAACGCTATCGTCATCAGGGTACTGCCTGAGTAATGGATAATAAGTATAAAACAGGACTGAGGGCACATCTTATGCTGTGTTAGCACATCCAACAACAGGTACCTCAGCCAACAACTTATGGGTTATTATCTATGTAGTGTCCTGTGGAAGATGATTTTTTTTTCTCATATAGGAGCTGATTTTGGATAATTTACCTGGTGTGGTATTCTTTTGCAGTATCTGTTGCTGCAGAGACGATAGGTAACTGCTGTTGAAATAAGGAAGACGGTGGTAATATCAGTCTGAAGTGACAGCTTGACTCAGCAGTGATGGCCTGTATGTTTAAAGTTAAGGTTCAGAAGCATTCATGTGTTAGCAATATTTAATCCTTTGGCCGTGGTAGGTGACTGTGGTCGCCCTACTAATTATTCTTTGTGACATGTCAGGCGATTTCAGTCCACAGCCGGAAAAAAATTTCCATCCTCATATCTATTGTTTTTGTATAAATACAGTAAGTTCTGATTTTGTTTATGTGCTAACAAACAGTGTTCATGTGTGTAGTGTATTATATACAAGTGAAAAACCTTGCTTGAAGTAAATAATCTCATCATTATAACAAAATTAGAGAAATAGCACGAATTATTTTAGCATTTTCTCTCTGAAAATTACAATTTTCTTGTACAAATAAGGTAAATTTTGATTTCTTTTATGTGCCAACAAACAGTGTACATGTGTCTAGTGTAGATATACAAGTAAAAAACCTTGCTTACCGTAAATAATCTCATTATTATTGCAAAATTACACAGTAGCAAAAATTAATTATTTTCGCTTTTTTTTTTTTTTCTCAATCACAATTCTATCATAGAGAAAGGTGCTTTTTCAACCATTATCACACACACAAACATGGAAACTTCGTGGTCATTTTCAACTGGAAAAGGAAAAGTAACAAAGTTATAATTAGTACATTTATTTATTAGGAATTTAGGCTTTGTAATTATAGGTCGCAGCCAAAGGGCCAGATGTACAGTCAGAGTGTGAGGTGGGTGACAAAATATTGACGGTGGTAAAGGAAGAACAAGATGTACAGTCAGTGTGAGGTGGGTGACAAAATAATGGAGGTGGTAAAGGAAGAAACAGATGTAGAGCCAGAGTGTGAGGTGAGTGGTGAAATAATGGAGGTGGTAAAGGAAGAACCAGATGTACAGTCAGAGTGTGAGGTGCATGACAAAATACTGGAGGTGGTAAAGCAAGAATCAGATGCTAAGATGGAGTGTGAGGTGGATGACAAAATAATAGAAGTGGTAAAGGAAGAACTAGATGTTTATTTAGAATGTGAAGTAGATGACAAGTTAATGGAAGTGGTAAAGGAAGAACCAGATATAAAGTTACAGTGTGAAGTTGGTAACAGAATGTTCCTCAGTGACAATGAGATTGTCATGGATGCTGTGTCCTTACCTGAAGTTAAGCAGTTCAGATGTTTAGAGTGTGGCAAAGCATTTCCTTTTAAGAACAAACTTATCCAACATGCACTTGTTCATTCAAGAGTGAAGAATTTCGAGTGTGATGAATGTGGTAAACTGTTTGCTCAGAAGGATAATCTCATTCAACACATGTTAATTCATTCACAAAAGAATTTCAAGTTTCATGAATGTGGTAAAGGATTTGCACAGAAGGGTGATCTCACCATACATCTGTTCAGTCATTTAGGAGTGAAGAATTTCAAGTGTGATGAATGTGGTAAACTATTTGCACACAAGGGTACTCTCACCAGACACCTATTGACTCATCCGGGAGTGAAGAATTTCAAGTGTGATGAATGTGGTAAACTATTTGCACAGAAGACTAAACTCACCAAACACCTATTGACTCATTTGGGAGTGAAGAATTTCAAATGTGATGAATGTGGTAAACTATTTGCACAGAAGCATACACTCACCCAACACCTATTGACTCATTCAGGAGTGAAGAATTTCAAGTGTGATGAATGTGGTAAGCAATTTGCACGGAAGAGTAATCTCACCAAACACCTATTGATTCATTCAGGAGTGAAGAGGTTCAAGTGTGATGAATGTGGCAAACAATTTGCATGTAAGAGTAATCTCACCAGACACCTATTAATTCATTCAGAAGTGAAGAATTTCAAATGTGATGAATGTGGTAAACGATTTGCACAGAAGCATACTCTAACCAATCACCTGTTAAGTCATTCAGGATTGAAGAATTTCAAGTGTGATGAATGTGGTAAACTATTTGCACAGAAGGGTACTCTCACCACTCACCTGTTAAGTCATTCAGGAATGAAGAATTTCAAGTGTGATGAATGTGGTAAACTATTTCCACGGAAGAATAATCTCACCAGACACCTATTGACTCATTCGGGAGTGAAGAATTTCAAGTGTGATGAATGTCGTAAACTATTTGCACGGAAGTGTGATCTCACCATACACCTGTTCAGTCATTCAGGAGTGAAGAATTTCAGGTGTGATGAATGTGGTAAACGATTTGCATACAAGGGTACTCTCACCAAACACGTATTGACTCATTTAGGGGTGAAGAATTTCAAGTGTGATGAATGTGGTAAACTATTTGCACGGAAGAGTACTCTCACCAGACATCTATTGACTCATTCAGGAGCGAAGATTTTCGTGTGATGAATGTGGTAAACTATTTACACAGAAGGGTACACTCACCATACACTTATTGACTCATTCAGGAGTGAAGAATTTCAAGTGTAATGAATGTGGTAAGCAATTTGCACAGAAGGGTCATCTTGCCAAACACCTATTGATTCATTCAGGAGTGAAGAGGTTCAAGTGTGATGAATGTGGTAAACAATTTGCACTGTAGAGGAAGCTCACCAGACACTCATTAATTCACTCAGGAGTGAAGAATTTCAAGTGTAATGAATGTGGTAAACCATTTTTACTGAAGGGTAAGCTCACCAGACACCTATTAATTCATTCAGAAGTGAAGAATTTCAAGCGTGATGAATGTGGTAAATGATTTGCACAGAAGGGTGCTCTAACCATACACCTATTGAATCATTCATGAGTGAAGAATTTCAAGTGTAATGAATGTGTTAAACTATTTGCACAGAGGGGTACTCTCACCAAACACCTGTTAATTTATTCAGGAGTGAAGAATTTCAAGTGTGATGAATGTGGTAAACAATTTGCACTGAAGCGTAACCTCGCCAAACACGTTATTTCATTCAGAAGAGTGATCTCACCAAACACCTGTTAATTCATTCAGGAGTGAAGAATTTCAAGTGTGATGAATGTGGTAAACAATTTGCACAGAAGGGTACTCTCACCAAACACCTATTGACTCATTTAGGAGTGAAGAATTTCAAGTGTGATGAATGTGGTAAAGTATTTGCACGGAAGAGTATGCTCACCCAACACCTATTGACTCATTCAGGAGTGAAGAATTTCAAGTGTGATGAATGTGGTAAACGATTAGCACTGAAAAGTGATCTCACAAGACACCTGTTAATTCATTCAGGAGTGAAGAATTTCAAGTGTGATGTATGTGGTAAACCATTTGCATGGAAGAGTAAACACTCACCATACACTTATTGACTAATTCAGGAGTGAAGAATTTCAAGTGTAATGAATGTGGTAAACGATTTGCACAGAAGGGTGATTTCACCAGGCGCCTGTTAATTCGAATTATTCAAGAGTGAAGAATTTCAAGTGTGATGAATGTGGCAAACAATTTGCACACAAAGATAATCTCACTGAATATCTGTTAATTCATTCAGGAGTGAGGAATATCAAGTGTGATGTGGTAAACAATTTGCACCGAAAGGTAATCTCACCAAAGACCTGTTGATTCATTCAGGAGTGAAGAATTTCAAGTGTGATGAATGAGATAAACGATTTGCACAGAAAAGTGGTCTTACCAGACACCTGTTAATTCATTCAGGAGTGAAGAATTTCAAGTGTGATGAATGTGGTAAACTATTTGCACAGTAGGGTATGTCGATTTCACATTTTTTCGAAATTATTGATATTGGACAAGTTGAGATAATTAGTAGTGGCTGCAATGATGTTGTGCAGAACTTATAAGTAATTCTGGTAATAACCATTTATTGAGGAAATCATTTCAACTGTAGTGTTTTCACTGTATGTTTTTGTATGCATCTGTGCCTGTTTTTGTGTTGTGTATTTGTATTGCATAAATGTGTGCACTTTAT
Source organism: Birgus latro (assembly GCA_018397915.1). NCBI lineage: Eukaryota > Metazoa > Arthropoda > Malacostraca > Decapoda > Coenobitidae > Birgus > Birgus latro. The sequence continues at coordinate 9,388 of JAGKTI010007605.1, forward strand.
TGCAGAAATTATGGCTACTGGATGCATTATAAACTGGTTATAATAAATTTAACCCCCTCTCAGAGTGATTGTTACTCCCATATTTATGACATATTCTGTAAAAAAAGAATATTGCCTCAATGGACAGTTGTGATATTGTTGTTGTATTCAATAATCAAAAACATTGGGGAGAAAGACAAGATCGCATATTCATATTCTAAGTTCTTCGTATCCCTACCTGTAAGAGCCCTCGAAGCAAATGAAGGCCTCATCTGGTGGCTGAAAACTCTAGCCAGGATGTGTTTGTGTCTCGCGTCATGGCCGTAAACGGTGTGAGAAGCCTCAGACGTCAACTTCACGGCCCTCTCAACACTCTGAGAGGGTGAAGCTAGGTCAGGTAACTCCAGCTTCTTGCCGCTCGACAGTGCCTCCTGCAGCGCACGGTCACTGAAATCCTCCATGAGGGCAGGCTCACAAACGCTGCTGAGAGAGAGAGAGATCAACTCTGACCACTGTGTGGCGTCAATGTTGATGGCTAGGATCTTATTCAGTCTCATCTTGGTCAGTTTCTCATGTCTGAAAAATGCGGACAAGATTGTTGTTTATATGTTAATATTGAAAAAAAAAATTTATGTTATAATTAGTTTCTACATTTCTCAGCATAAATGTGCAACCACATACCTCGTTTCTTTTCGTTTCGTTTTTGAAGGCTCCAACATGCTTGCATGCGTCAGCCTTGATCACCTAATGGCGGCTCTTCATGCTACTCGATCTTTGGCAGCCTCCCTGTTCAGTCCCTTAACCCTGAGGTCACACTTAATGACCTCATCCCATGTCTTTCTCACTCTACCCCTCCCAACCCCTCCCCCAATATTAACACTTCTCACCCTCTGCACCCAATTATCATCCCCCATCCTCTCCACATGTCCAAACCACCTTAGCCTACCTCTTCTCATCACAACACCAATACACTCCAGTTCCATCCTACCTCTCAACTCTTCCATCATAAACCCAGCCCCCCCAGGCCTTGCTCACAGTGATGCACTGCACATCCACCTAATCATTGTCATTTCTGTACATTTAAGACTGCGAATATCCTCTTCCTTTACTGCCCAGGTCTCACTACCATACAGCATCACACTCATAACACATGCTGCATACAAAGACCCCTTAGCACATAAAGAGAGTCCTCTCAATGTCAGGAGAGGCAACAGCTCCCTGAACTTCTTCCAACCACTTCTCACCCTAGCAACCGAGCTAGCTCCAGTCCTACCTTCGGCACATAACATGTCTCCCAAATAACAAAACTCTTCCACACACTTAAGACTCACCAGCAAGTTCAATCCTTTCACGCCTAACAATCTCCACCTGCTCTCCCCGACACGCTGCACACATAAATTCAGCATTATCTTGCAGTCTACCTCTAATACCACTACATCTCTTGTGCACCCACTTATCACAAACACTGCACAAGATGGAATTACTTCCCACACCTTTGTAGCAAACTGCACATGGCCACTCTCCCTCTCCTCTGATTGTACCACCACCAACCCTAGATATCATCATTTTTTTTTTATCTACATTTACCCTTAAGCCCTTGTGCCCCATACCATCATTCCACTTCTTAAATCTTTCCTCCTGCCTCCTTTTCATTCTCTGCAATCAACACCAAATCATCAGCATACAACATCTCCCATGGAAGTCCATCTCTGAAGTCATGTGAGAGGGCTTCAAGCACTATGATAAACAACAAGGGACTCAAAACTGACCCCTGATGCACACCAACATTCACAGAAAACTCATCACTCAAAACTCCATTCACTCTTACGTGGGTGTTAGCACCCACGTACATGGCCATAACCACCCTAACCAGCCACTCTTCCAACCCTAGCTTTCTCATTGCCCACTTCACCAAATCTCTAGGGACTCTATCAAAGGCCTTTTCCAAATCAACAAAAACAAAATACAATTCCCTTTTCTTTCCAATATATTTTTCCTGAAGCTGTTGAACAATGAATATGGCATCAGTGGTCCCCCTGCGTGGCATAAACCCAAATTGCATCTCATCAATTTTCACTCTTTCTCTAATCATACCTTCTAGAACTCTCTCCATTACTTTCATTATCTGAACTAAGAGGTTTATACATTTGTAATTTCCCCTTTCCAGGGCATCACCCTTCCCTTTGTACACATTTACAGTTACACTCTTCAGCCAGTCATTTGGGACAACAGTCTCATACGTGATGGAGAGAATTTTTTGAGAGGCAGCTTCTCTTAGTCCTGCTTCATCCGACTTCATCATGGCTTAGAGCACATTCTCTGGTAGCAGAGCAAATGCGTTATAACTCAGGTTCCTAAGAGCTACATTCCGGACTTCTTCTGACTGCTTCTTGATCTGTTATATCATGTTGAAAATGTACTGCTGTTGATTGTGGAACTTGCCGTCCTGTTTGATCTCAAACCAGCTGACTGCATAAACTTGAACAATTAATTGTGTTATTTTGTGTAGGTTATCGTAGAGCTCTTGGGGATAAGCTCATCTCGTCCAAACACACATCAGCCGAATTTCCAGTGTAAGCCATCGAGCATTGTTGAGCGGTCCAGTCTTCCAGGCAGCATATCTTTGGCAGACTTTGCCTTTTGAAATTCCAACTGCATACTCCAGAAGCCTCTGATCGCAACTCAGGTCACTTGCCATTTCATCAGCGATGGCCGTGTAGTCCAGGGGACTACTGATTTTGGTGAACTTCACCTGTGGCATATCTTGACTGTCCTTTTCGCACAGTTTTCTCAGCTGACCAGTGAATGCTGTAGGACTTTTGGTAGCACCATCAGTGTACTTGAAAACAGCTCGTAGGGGAAGTTCGTTCTAGTGGAGTGAACAGCCGATGGTGTGCAGTCTTCGTTTAAGTTTATTCTCCAGAGACGTCACGAGCCCTCCTTTACAGCCAGTGTTCATACTGGTGTTGTCTATTAAGATGGCCTTCACTGTATTGACACTGTTAAACTCTTCCAAGACACTGGCCACCTCCTCAGCAAGAACACTTCCACTGGCTCCTGTGATAGGAACTACTCTGTGAGTGAGATATGGTCAGCTCTCAGTCCCCGGTTCTTTTGTGAACGTCAAGTGGTGCTCCTGTCCTTTCCCCTTCTTCAGTTTGGTTCCTCCATTTTCCTCAGTAATATCTCTATACATTAGAGTGTCTTTATCGACCTTTCCATCGACCCCGATGCAGATGAGTTTCCTAACATCCTCACTGTTCTTTTCATAGGTTCTTACTTTTGCTCTAGCCTTTTCTCGATCCATTTTTAATTTATCAGTTATCATCTGGTTCACATCCAAACCAAGCATTAGAAGGCTCATAGATTGCATGTCAAGGAGAAAAGCATTAGCTAAGGATGCTCCAAGAGCAGAAGAAATATCCCCTCTGATAAGTTCTGCAGTGAATCTGGAAGTTTTCAAGGAACTGTAGCGTTCTGCTGGATGTTCCATTGGCACGAAGTCTTCATCTTCAGTTTGTTCACCATCAGATGACTGAAAATTAAAAGAAACCTAAATTAACGAATGGCGTGGAACATCGAAAATAATATGAAATACTTAACATGTTTACTGGAAAATATATGTTACTCATATTTTTTACCTGTCCTAATTCTCCCGTATTGCTTTTGAGAACATGGGCAGACGTGGACGTAGAAGCTACCACATCAGCTTCCCTGTGCTTTTCAGCCTGTCGCTCAAGTCTTTTGACATCAGCTACCATTTTCTGGCATCTCCTTGTGTCAGCTCTATCAACAGGTCCCAACCGGAAGGAGCCTTTGGGCCCCACTTTAGCTCTCTGATCGCGTAGGTATTGCCCGTCGTATATAGGAACCTGAAATAAGAAACACATGCATTGTATTGCATGCCCATTGCCCAGTGGGATTCAGCAGAATAGTGCATGCATAGAACCAGTTATAAAACAGAGAAAATATTCACCTTCTTTCCACATATGCTGTACTTCACAATTTGCTGCATTTCACAGATTTGTCATCACAGTTACGGACAGGCATTTCACATTTACAGGCAGAAATATCAAAAAGCTTATCTAACTTTGTTTTCAGTTTCTGTTCTTGAACTGTAGGAAGAGATTTCCTGTTGATGGCTTTTGTTTTCTTGAAGCACACTCTGCTGACCATTTTCACCACGTAGTACTCTCCATACAGGGGAAGCCGTGGGTTGACTGCCCGCCAGATGTCAATGACATCCTTTGCTATCATCTTAGCAATAGCATAATCTATTACATGGGGATGACTGTTCTAAAGATAATAGCTATATTGTATTCCTTAGCGGAGTGTAGGAGGTTCGGTTTTATCCAGCGGCGAAAGCTGACCGCAGAACTTTTTGGCTGTACCAGTCCGAGTTGACGCTGCAGAATTGCGAGTTCTTCCCATATTCAAGATATACATCACAACATATCATACCTGCAACATGAAAAAAGTCAAGCTCAATGAATGCACATATACTATGCATTCATACAAATGTAATTCAGAATAAAATTGTGAAAAAATTTAGTGGGTCACTGATATTTCTATTGTCTTCTTTAGATCAATTTCCTCAAAAAACTATATGAGTAATGGATCAAAAATATCTCGTCAGACATCATAATACCGAGTCCTACATATCTCTACTTGTCCAATATAGCAGTTTTATAATCAACCTACTCTATTGCACAGAAGACGGGTCTCACTTTCCACTTGTTAACTTATTCGGGAGTGAAGGATTTCAAGTGTGATGAATGTGGTAAACAATTTGCACACAAAGGTAATCTCACTGAACATCTGTTAATTCATTCTGGAGTGGAGAATATCAAGTGTGATGAATGTGGTAAATGAGTTGCACAGAAGAGTGATCTCACTAAACACCTGTTAATTCATTCAGGAGTGAAGAATTTCGAGTGTGATGAATGTGGTAAACCATATGTACAGAAGAACGGTCTCACTCAACACCTATTAATTCATTCAGTTGTGTAGAATTTCAAGTGGTGAATGTGGTAAACAGTTTGGTTGCAAAAGTAATCTCACCAGACACCTGTTAACCCGAGGCGTCCCGAAGATGTATGGGTATGTCGCAACGTTTTGTCACGGTGACACCCAAAAATGTACGGGTATGTCTCAACATTTTGTCACAGTGACACCCAATGACTTACGTGTATGTCGCAACATTTTGTTACAGTGGCACCCAACGACGTACTCATCCGTTACTCAATTGCAAGGTCCGTAATGTGCAAAATATTCAAACCTCAGGCCTGAGTTTTGGTACGTAGGCGCAGGAGACCTTCCCCTATCCGCTACCAGGTAGGGGACACTTGGCGACCCTGCGCGACCTGCACGCGGCCTTGTCTTGGTCACTCACCTGTTAGCAGTGACCCAGGTCAGACATGGCGCACCGAGGTCTCTCTGTGGAGAAGATTCAAGCTGCCCTGGATGCCCTCGCAGGTGAGCGTGATTTGCCACTTGATCATGATGTGGCGGACAAAAATTATGTGCAGCCAGAGGAGGAGAGTAGTAGCAGTGACGAGGAGGTCCTGTCCCCGAGGAAGCACCGCTACATTACATATTGTGCTGCAAGAGAGGGCCAGCCTGTACCCAAACAACGTGCACACACCTCTTTCCAGCCCCTACGAGAAATGGAGGGCGATAGTGAGGACGATGGCGAGGATGAGGACGGAGCTGTGGGACGTGTTGCCATGTGGTACAGCCGTGAACACATCTCCCGTAGAGGACCTGAGGGGCCAGTACGGCAAAAAATAAGGTATGGGCCTAGTGTTTTGTATGGGGAGGGCGGAAGTGGCGTGGCGGGTGTGCGTATTGAAATGGAAAGTGTTGTGGCGGGAGTTTTTGCTGAAAGGGAACGTGGCGGGAGTGAGTCAACGCGGTCACGTGGTTCAGCGAGGGAGTGAGGCGGCTCACATGGTGCAGAGAGGGAGCAGGGAGGCGAGGAGGAGCCGCTACCGAGCACGTCTTATGCTCCCCAATATTCCTGCACTTTCTCCCAACAGTCCCTTGATGTTTCACAAGGCCGAAAGGGGAAGGGAAAAGGCCGAGGGAAGGGGAGTGCAAGTGGGGAAGCCCATCGCTTTCCACCTCCCCAACCTCCCCCACCTCCCCCACCAGCATATTCTCCCCACCCTGACAAAGGCGACAATGGGGGCGACACCACTGTGAGGTGGCACTGAAAAGATGGGAGTAATTTTACTCCCATCATTCACCCCTTCACTGAGGAGCGGCGGTCTGGTTGCACTGCTCCGGGAATTCACCCACACTCCACCAGGGTGGATTTCTTCCACCTGTTCTTTGAGGAGGAATATGTGGGCCGCATAGTGGAGCTAACAAACTTATTTTGCAAGCAGGCAGCGCCGAGAGAGTGAACGCCAGGACACGAGAAGCTGGCACTCCCTCCTGTATGATTACCCTGTCTCGCTAGCAGAAATGTTCATATTTTTAGCATTAGTTCTTTTGGTGGATGTTGTACAGAAAAGACAAATCCCGGCCTACTGGACTATCAACACACACATTTCTTTGGCAAGGTAATGAGCCGTAATAGATTCCAGCAAGTTCTCAGCCGCCTCCACTTTTATGATGCCGACGATCCTGCAAGTGAAAATAACGTGGATAGAATGAGGAGAATTAGCCTGGTATTTGATCACCTATGGGAAGCATTACACTCATCCTTCTATCCTTATAGAAACCTTGTCACAGACAAGAGTCTCATTTTGTGGAGAGGCAATATTTCTTTTCAACAGTACATACCCAGCAAAAGACACTGTTTTGGTTTCAAGATCTTTGTTATGTGTGACTGTAGGACCGGTTAAGTGCAAGACATAGTCTTGTACACCGGTGCACAGACAAATAGAAGATCGGAGTATTGGACTCTCTGGGGCTGTGGTAAAGACAATGATGGAAGAGTACCTTCATCATGGTCACAGGTTGTACCTGGGTAACTGGTACACTAGCCCCCTTCTCGCTCACTATCTACACCTGCATGACACGGGAGTGTGTGGTCAAGATTGCGGAAACTTGACAAGAATGAGGTTGTCTTCTTCAAGGCAAACAACATCCTTGCAACAGTATGGAATGATAACCGAGAAGTTTGCCTCTTGTCTACGGTTCACCACCCCTTGATGCACCGCACAGACTCCGTGGATTACCACAGCGAGAGGAGGCGCCACTTCTGGAAACGGAGTCAGTCGTTGACCACAATATCAACATGAGACAGGTGGACCAATCTGACTCCATGAATTCCAATATGGAGTGTGCCAGGACCACGATGAAGTGGTACAAAAAGCTCTTCTTCTACCTGCCCGATATCACAGTTCTGAACTGTCGTCACCTCCACTCCATGACAACGGGAGTTCAGGAGACCTTTGAAGGATTTGTGAGGGAGCTGTCTCGGGAGGTAATCGCCAAATATGCAGTCAAAAGGCCCTAACACTGTCCCCGCCCCGCCGCTGCCACAGAAACCCCTGAGGATAACCACATGCCACTTCCCCACGCCTATCCCTCCCCAGCCCAACAGAACTAGGCCCCAACGCAGGTGTCATGAGTGCTGGAACTCAGTGAGACTAAGCACTCAGAGAAAAGACACCAGGTCAGGTTGTGCATCCACTTAGAGAGTATCACACCTTGCTGCATTTTTTATATGGTGTGATTGCGATATGACGCTCTGCCTCCTGTAAATATGTAATATTCAGATGCTCAGTGTAATAATAAGGCCTGTAAATATGTGGTAAGAGTTGTATAAAGTGGAAACGGGTGTAATGTTAGTGGAAAAGTATTATGTAAGTGGAGAAATAGAATCTAAGTCGAAACATTCCTAGCGAGTTTGCTCATTATGTATACAGTAAACCTTGCATAAGCTGAACTTTTAGAAGCCGGAATCTTCAGTTAGCCGAACTCAGGCCGAGACCATGTATGAAAGTAGGCCGAAATGCGAAAGTAGGGGGAGAAATGGCGCCAAGCGGACTCGTGGCGCCAGTCTGCTGCTTGCTTTTGGAGACGGTAGTTGCGCCATTCTTACTGTCATTAAGTGCTGAACAGTGCTCTCCTTTTGCCTTCTGCCTTGCCATGGAAGGTTCATAGCTTAAAAGAAGTAATACTGGCACCTCTAGTCGTAAAGGAATGAAGCTAAAAAAAAAAAATGTGCGCATGTGACAGTGTAGTGATCATGATTAAAGTTCAGTACTATTATTACTGAAAGTGTTACATTGCAGTCTATTACAGTGATTACATTTAAGTTTAGTTCTTAATATAGAGTGAAATAAATACTGGGTACTGTTTAGAATTTACGTTAAAGTATGAACTAACCCACCTCCACCAACTCCGTCTCCAAAACAAAACAAAAACTGCCGAACTTCGAAGAATCTACTGCTTCTAACGAAAGGTGTTACATTGCAGTCTATTACAGTGATTACATTTAAGTTTAGTTCTTAATATAGAGTGAAATAAATACTGGGTACTGTTTAGAATTTACATTACAGTATGAACTCAACCACCTCCACCACCTCTGTCCCCAAAACAAAACAAACTGCCAAAGAATCTACTGCTTCTAACGAAAGGTGTTACACTGCAGTCTATTATAGTGATTACATTTAAGTTTAGTTCTTAATATAGAGTGAAATAAATACTGGGTACTTTTTAGAATTTACGTTCAAGTGTGAGTTAAACCACCTCCACCACCTCCGTCTCCAAAACAAAACAAACTGCCGACGATCTTCTGCCTCTGACGAAAGGCAAATTATGTGCACTGAAATCTTTCTTTTTTGTCTTTCTTTATTAATTTATACACTGTATGTGCTCCTTTACTTTAGTGTTAAGAAGACAAGTAATAAGTATTGTTATTGCAGTTTGGGGGGGTGAAAATCCATCTCCAACACACGTTACCGACAGTCGGTACTGCCTCTGTGAATGATTTTCTACCATTTAACCACTTCAGTACTGTGATGTCTATTTCTACTTTATTTACGCTTCCTCCAGTCGATTTTATGGCACTCAGGACTGGACTCACATACTGAAGGGGCTAACGAAGGCTGTACCAACCCCGTGCACTTCCACAGATCCAACCTACACTGACTAAAATTGTCTGGTGGCAGCAAGAACAAAATGAAAATACACCCAGCACTAAAGGGGTTAAATGTATATTAAATGCACTATATTGTTTTTTGTCATAACTAATTTATTTATATATACTTCTTTAATTTAGTGTTGAAAGGACAAGTAATAGGTATTGTCTTAGCAATTTTGGAGGGTGAAAATTCGGTAATTTAGCAATTTTGAGGGGTGAAAATTCGGTAAGCCGGAAAAATCGGTAATTCGAACCAGGGTAGAGCCCCATATAGTTTGGCTTATGAAAGGTTTACTGTATATGCAATATTCAGACGCTCAGTGTAATAATAAGGCCTTTAAATATGTGGTAAGAGTTGTATAAAGTGAAAATGGGTGTAATGTTAATGGAAAAGTATTATGGAGGTGCAGAAATAGAATTTAAGTAGAAGTATTATGGAAGTGCAGAAACAGAATTTAAGTAGAAACATTCATTGCGAGTTTCCTCAACGTGTAAAGATGCAATATTCAGACGCTTAATGTAATAATAAGGCCTGTAAATATGTGGTAAGAGTTGTATAAAGTGGAAACGGGTGTAATATTAGCGGAAAAGTATAATGTAAGTGGAAAAATACAATCTAAGTTGAAACTGGAGTCATAGCGAGTGCACTTGCTACGTAAATGTGCGTTATGATTACGCTACATATCGTCGTAAGGAATGTAAATAGGTGAATACATTTACATAAAGTGAAAAATGGTCAAATGTCACTGAAACAGTATTATGCAAGTAGGAAAATGATATGTTTGCTGAAACAAGAACCTTAGCGAATCTTGTGTGACCAGTGACCTAACTCTCTATGCTTGCGCGGTGGAACAGTGCTTATTTTCCAATATTTCTCCATGAAAACCATTATATTGTTGTAGTAAATACTTATTAGTTCCAAATTAATAAATGTAAACCTGTTGTGAGTTGTTTCCGATAATAATACCTACCATAGAATACGTGACAGCCAGACACGTCAGTGACAGTGACAGAATACGGTACCTGGCGGAGGGGAGCTTACCTGTTCGGAGCACTTATGGACCAAGGTGAGCATTTTCTTTGTGATTTTCCATGGTTTCTCACTAAAAGCAAATGTTTGAGGCAAAACATTTTTTTCCCAAAATTGGTCGGGATTGGTGGGGGGGGGGTCAGAGGTGGGAAATCGGTCGGGACGTGATGGGTTAAATCATTGTGGAGGGAAGAGTTTCTAAAGTGCTGAATGTGGTAAATGGTTCACTCAGCTGATGTCATCTGACACTGTTTAATTCATTCAGGAGTGAAGAAATTCAAGTGTGATGAATGGGGTAAATTGTATTAATTTAAGTCCTCTCCAGTACCAGTTCAGGAGTGAAAAAATTTGAAATGTGGTGTTACGTATAGCTGATGTATGTTGCTTATATTCATATATAATTTTCAGAACCTTTAATATTCATTTATTCGTACAGTACATAGCGTTTTGTGAATCGAGTTTATAAATATCAGAACGTAGGAAACAGTCTGGCCCAGCTGTGTCGATGTTTCTAAAGCTGTTTCAAACCATCCTCCCGTATCTGCCAATGGTTTCGACCTTGAGTTTCTGTTCTGCCCTCTTTGTTTCTTTGAGTTGTGCTTCTTGCTTCTCTGAGTTACCCTTCTTGCTTCCTTGACTTCATCTACATAAGCCGAGCTGGAACTGTCACCAGTTAGTTAATGCCTTGAGTTAGACCGATGTGTTGGACTGCTCTGTTCTGGGGACATTTTTCTAAATTGTAGTATATCTGCCACACGTGAGTTAATGTTTATTAAGTGTCAGCAAATGATCTGGTTGTGTAGACCAGATATTTAGTGGAAAAGTTTCTAGAGAAGGGAAAGAAGTTGTATACAGCCTTCATGGCTTTGGAGAAAGCATATGACAGGGTGGACAGACAAAGATTGTGGAAAGTATTAAGAATATATGGAATGGATGGGAAGTTGTTGAAGGCAGTGAAGAGTATGTATGAGGGTGCTAAGGCTGCAGTGTGTGTGGATGGCAAACTGAGTGAATCTTTCCATTTGAAGGTTGGATTGAAACAATGATGTGTCATGTCTGCATGGCTGTTCAAGCTGTACATGGATGGGGTTATAAAAGAGATACAAGGTCGGGCAGTGGATGTTGGAGTGGCCTTAGTGAGAGAGGGCAGTATTTGGAAACTCCCTGTACTGTTGTTTGCAGATGATACTGTGTTGTTGAGTGAAGATGAAGGGGAGCTGCAAGGCTTGGTAGATGAGTTTGGGAGAGTGTCAGAAATGGAATCTAAAGGTGAATGTGGGGAAGAGTAAAGTGATGGTCTTTGAGAGAAGTGAAGTCAGTGAACGTTCAGTGAGATTGGATGGGGAGGATATGGAGAATGTGAGTGCATTTAAGTACTTGGGTAATGTGATGAGTAAGGAGAGGGTGAAGTGCTTGAAAGGGTGCAGCAGGGAAGGAAGGTTGCTGGTTCCTTGAAAACAGTGATAAGAAACAGGGAAGTGGGCATGGAAGTGAAGAAGTTGTAACATGACAGTATTGTGATACCAACTCTAACATATGGAAGTGAAGCTTGGATCCTGTTGGAAGGACAGAAGTCAAGAGTGAGAGCAGTGGAAATGAATTATTTGAGAGGAGCATGTGGAGTTGCATGGAGAGACAGACTAACAAATAAGGAAGTGAAGGAGTGTTGTGGTGTGGATGTGGACATGATACGAAGCATTAGGAGAAACACGTTTAGGTGGTTTGGGCATGTGGAGGGGATGGAGAGTGAAAGACTGACGAGGAGAGTGTATGTGAGTGAGGGGGAGAGGGAGGGGGAGGCCGAGGATGAGATGGAGGGCTGGAGTGGAGAGGTACTTGAGAGAAGGGGGTGTGAGTTAGGAGCAGGGTATTGAAATGGGGGGGGACAGAGTGACATGGAGGTGATTTATTTGTGGCCACCCCATGCAGGATTGAGGCATCTGGCAGTAGGTAGATAGATAGATAGACATGTTATTTGTATTAGGTTGTTCTTACTGATATTGCCATTATTTATAAGAACTGTTAACTTAGAGTTACTCCCACTGTCCTTGCTGATGTCACATGTTATATTAGTGTCAAGAGTCTTTTTTATGCCAGGTGTTTATTGCAACCCCCCACGGTTTTACAATGCAGGGGCTAGTTTCTATTCTGACTCTATCCTTATTATTGATGTTTAGAACTTTAGGACTTTCTGGAAGTCTTAGTTTGACAATCCTGTTTGAATCTGTTTGATTTTGTTCTTGTTTTAATTGCCTATTTCATTCCCCTTTTTGTTATTAATACACATGTTACACTTGATTACTATTTTCCCCCTTTTAAGCTTACGGCTTGGTGTGGCTATCCGCCACTTTGTATTCTAAAATTTCTGTTGCACAATCAGACACACCTTTAGCCCCACCATGTCGTAAAAAAGTGGCGACCTCACCAGGATTGTTAGTACTAGGTTTTCTAAGGTTTAAGCAAGATTGTTTAAGCTGTCATATTCCCTGAGTGCTGTATATTTACTTGTTGGTGTGCCGAGCTTTAGCAGCCATGGAAGTGGATGGTCATGCACATGTAAATTTCCCACCTGTGCTTGAGAGTGTTGTACAGTCAGAGCCGCAATCCCCTTGCCCTAGATCAGAAGATCGGTGTTCCCCTGTCTCTAATAGATTTTTGCAGGATGTCATGTTGCATATTGGTGCAAGGTAAGTTGGAACATGAGGTTCATTTGTAGCAGATGAAACTAGAGATTAAGCATGCAGTGATAGAACTTGGTAGAGAACCCGCAGAGCAGGCTAGAGAACATGCAAAGATAGAGCAGCCAAAGATTGAGCGAGGTAGAGAGCAAGCAATGATAGAACAGTCGAAGTTAGAACAGCGGGCAAAGATAGAACGCGAAGTTAGAGCAGCAGGCAAAAGTAGAACAGGAAAGTTAGAACAGCAGGCAAAGATAGAACAGATGAAGTTAGAACAAATGAAACTTGAGCATGAATATCGTATGAGAACCCCAGAAGGCCAGGCAAATTCTTCTCATTCCTTCTCAGGTTTCAGTACTACTGATCCCACTAAATTAGTACCTCCCATTGAAAAGACCCTTGTTTTGGAGTTCTTCTCACGAAAGAGAATAAGTGGCCTGAAGACCGATGGCCAACCTTAGTTCATACTGTACTTAAATGCAAGGCCCACAGAGTGTTTGACAGCTAAAGTTTTCAAGAGTGCTCAGATTATGAGGTTTTAAGAGCTTAATCTTATGTGCTTATGAATTAAGACCTGAACAATACTGTCAGCGGTTTAGGAATGCTAAAGAATGCCACCAGGAGTCTTAGAATTTGCTAGACATGTGACTGACACTTTCCAAATGTGGATTCAAAGTGAAAATGTGGCAGATTATAATAACCAAAGCTACGAGTATACTAGGTTAAGGGATATTGTATTTTTTTTTTTTTACATGTCCAACTCGGGGCAAAGGCTTCAGGACCTATTACTCGGGGGCAGTGACCTATCCCAAGGCCCAGTAGTCCTCCTACACCTCCACACGTTGTAAGTAGATGTAGCCGAGGGGTGTAATTCTATAGAGAAAGTTATTAAAAGGTTATTTTGTTGAAAAATAATATGTTGTAAGAGAACCTCAGACTTGTCATTGATAGTAGAATTTAAAAATGAGTGTGGTTGATTGTAGTTTTTATTTTTCTTCAAGGGAAACTGAGATTAATACTGAGTGTTAAGCGGCTAGCTACTCTCTCTCTCACAACTCTCTCTCTCCTAGTAAGACCCCTTCTTCTCGCTCTCTTCTCCTCTCTCCTGGCTCTCTGTCATAATTCTGATTTAGGTCCCGTCCTCTCTTGTGTAGGACGGCTCGTGTCACGTGGCATATACAGTTGTCGGAAGTTCTAGAAGTCTGTGTGTGTGTATGTATGTATGTTAGTGATGGAACGAATATCAGTTTTCCATATTTGTTAACGTGAATGCGAATTTTTAGTTGTAAAATTTGCGAATGCAAATTGCGAATATTTCAGTCCTTATACCATCCTTCAAGAACTGATATTTCTTTTTATATCACCAACAAACGTTAATTAAATTACTATGAAATTAATTACTGGAAGTTAATGATGATGTGAATGTGGTCCTCAGTGTTAATATGTAACTTCTTAAATATCATAAATGAACTGTATGATTTAACCCTTTCGCGCACGGTACCGCGATTTGCGTTACATGTGGTGAGGTGTGCCAAGGCACGGGACCTCAAATCGCGTGAAAACGCGAAAAAAAATAACCAAAAAATAAGTTTTCGGTCTATTTGCGTCAAAATTTGTAGCGTTATAGCAGCCACATGTCTCTCCCGAGGTAAGACTTTGGCAACACTGCAATGACTCCTATGTGCCTGTACGTAGTGATAGAATCTCAGTGCTTCACTAGCAGCCAGACAGCAGGGTTGTGCTGTGTTGTGTTGTCCCTTTAAATCCGCCATTTTCCCCCTCCCACCCGAGGCTGAAGCCATTATTGAAATATTGTGACTGTACAGAGTTTTTTACTATAATGTGAAGTGATTGTGTGTATTGAACATAGATATATTGTTTGTAAAGCATTGGGGCCCGTTATTAGCAGTTAGGCCTAGAGGCAGAGTCTGGTTTGTTATAGCGGGATTTCCACTCACCCTGCCCGTAAAATGATGTATTTAACCCTGATAGTGAAGCCATTACTTATATCTGTGAAACATATAGTGCCTGGATTAGTGAAATAACTGACCTACCATAGCAGGCATTATGTTATGCCATAGAGATACATAGACATATGCATTAGTTGCTAAGGGAACAGGCAGTCTCTTACACCATACAGTAGGGAAGGGAATAACAGAAGAGGCTGGGATGGAATCGTGTGATAGTGTTTTATATTGTATATGGTTCAGTGTGAAATATACGTATAAAAGTGTGCAGCGAGTGTTCACCGAGAAATATTGCGTGCATTGACTGACAGCGGAAAGTTACGTAATGATCAGAGACAAGAAAATACGCCACACAGCGACACATATATGACATTATATACGTATGTCATGCAGCGAATGTTCGTGGAGAAATCTA
>JAGKTI010007606.1:19746-36271 GCA_018397915.1 Birgus latro
GCTTGCATGCATTGGCCTTGGTCACCTGATGCTGGTTCTCATTTATGCTCGATCTCTGGTAGCCCCCCCATTCAGTCTCCTATCCCTGAGGTCACTATCTATCTATCTATTGCCAGACGCCTTAATCCCGTAAGAAGGGGTGGCCTCAAACAAATTGCCTCCAAGTCACTCTGTCACCCATTTCACCGCCCTGCTCCCAGCTCACACCCCCCTCTCTCATATACCTCCTGAGGTCACACTCTATTAAATTCTTACCTGCAGCAGTGTCGAAGGTGATGTATGTGGGGAGGACAACTCATCCAGTGTTGCTGTTTGAGCTGAACAATGTTTCTGTGATGCTTTCCCTCTCTCAACCTGCATCATTCTCATGTCTTCAACCTGCCACCAATCCATCTTCCATATCTGGTTCCCTGTCTCGTCATCAATCTTTCATCTCCACATTCCAGGGCTCCACAAGGTTTCATCTCTATCCACTCCCAGCATCTCCACTCTGAAAGCAACACTGCTGTGAGAACAGACACAGCCAAATAAACCATAAGTACAGTACTGTTAGAATGGCAGCGTAATGTCTCAGGATGAAAATAAATCACACCATGCAGTAAACTCTCCACGTACACCCGCTACAATAATTAGCGGCACTCCATGTTTTGATACCTTTTGCAACGCTCACTGGCACATATGCGCTAACAGTTGCTACATCTGATTCTCCCCTTCCCTCTATATCTTTGCCCACCCGCCCCACTCTTTCACTCTCTCTCTCTCCCCCCTGATATAGTGTAATTCCCATAGCTTCAAGTCGTGTATAATGAATAACTCACAGTAACAGACATAATGCTCAAAGGAAAGTCGCAAAGGATTATCCATTACATAATATTCATTCATTCATTTATCATCCAATCCTGCACTGCCCCATGAGAAGCATAGGAGCCCAGGGCTAGGCAAGTTGGTCCTGACATTGAAGATGACAGTGACCAGCCTCACTCATCCCCGAGTGGCATTACGTGAGCAATAAACCCCAACCACACCTTCACCAGCTCAATCCGATTGGAGCGCCGTAATTACCCACTAAGCCACCAGGTATCAAAATTTGGTTATGTGGTTACCACCCAGAGTAGTAAATGGTTCCCTGATGTACAGGAAACCATTTGGCTTGTTACTCAGCACAGAGTTACCCACAGACAGAAGGAAGAGGAAAGAATGAAGGAAAGAAAGACAGAAGAGGGAGTGTAACGTCACCCATAGGCAGAAGGATGAGGAAAGAATGAAGGAAAGAAAGACAGAAGAAGATGGAAGAAAAGAAGGATGGAGGAGAGGAAAAGGCAGATATCCGAAAGCAGCACTACATAGAGTGAGTGGATGGTGAGTGCTCCCACCTACCACATATAAATCAAAATGCTACCTGGCACCCATCATATCCGACCTTACCACCTTAGGGTTTTCTGACACGTGTTACAGTGACAGCCACCATTAGCATTTAAAGAATGGGTCGATAGTAAACTCAAGTAAACACACTTGCTACCAATGAACTATAGTACAGTATTATATCTCTGAACTGCCTCATGTTCTTCCTTACATCATCTGTTCCCTTTAGGAATTTTAAGTTTTATTATTCCCTCCTGAGTACTAGTCTTTAATATCTGTCCTCTTATCAACTGTTTTCTTTTAATATTCTGTTTTGATTAAATATTTATTGTTGTAAAGGGTACAGACAACTTATACAACAAAATAAGGTGGTGGGTCTTGCCACACACCTCCTGCAGGACATACAGGTTTATACAGTCAGTGGTTATCCTCTAAGTATTTTTAATGGAAATCTTCTGTAACCGGAGCCAAGCTTTTTATAGGGCTCATCCTTTACCTTCATTAACACCTATAAGCCTGCACTGGCACTAGGTTTTTCTTATTCACTTACACTACGTCATTACTTTAACCCATACCACGCTAGGAACGCAGATATACATCCCCCTCTAAAATGCCAGTGACGTAGATCTACGTCCTACAGCACTGAGAAGTCATTGCATGCAACTGAAGTAAAATGGAAGGTAATAATGTTATCTCACTAACTTCAGGCATTTCTCCACTACACTTACAACACTGATTTAAGGAGCACAGGTGGTGGCCTAGAGTCTTCACAGGCTCACGGCTGCTCTGCTCTCTCAGTAACCTCAAAGATTTCAGAGGTCGAGTGGGACCGACCCAACTTGATTCAACCAACTTTCTGGGTTGGGTCATTACTTTTATTAGTGCCAGGGATTTTATATTGATGTATTAAGCCCAATTACCCAGAAAAAAAAAATCAAAATCAGCCAGTATTTTTTTTTTTTTTTTTTTTTTAGCATGGTACGGGTTAACAAGGGACAGACTGGCAATCTCTCAACCAGTGACAAGAAATCACCACTGCATTACGGTGTCAGCCACTGAGAAATGTACTGGAAAATATGGTAAGCTGTAGTATTGTCTAATAATCAAGCCATTAAGATAAAGGAAATAACCAACAAAATTATGAATATGCCACTAGATGAAATTAATGAACTTTACCTGTGGATACAAACTCATTACACTTTCCCTTAATTCAGTAGCAAGAACAAGGCATGCAGTATGGCTGTCTTGTTTCATTAAACATTCAGCACACTAAAAAGAAGAAGAAGAACAATAGGTACCTAGTGCCAAAATCCAGCACAAAGCCAGATCATCGGCTACAAGTTATGTATGCTGGTCGGGCCGGAAATACAGACACAGCATTGTGAAGAAATTGGGTCAATGGAAAAAGTATATCATATCACAAATGGGGTTAGTGACGTCAGGAATGGAGCTAGATGTCGGAAAGAAGACCAACAGAGGTAAGGAAGGACATGATATTATGACAGGAAAAATATGATGATTCTCTGAGAAAATCTGAAAGGAGGGGAGGACGCTGGAGGGAAGACAAAAAAGGAAAGGAAATACGTCGCTGTACAGCACACTAAAAAGGACGTAATTAATAGCACAAGATAATGCACTACCCGCAGTTTCATGTATCTGTAAATACACTAGACGATGTTTCAGTGTACTGGAAACTGCAATTTCAGTGCCAAAATGGCAACGCTGCAAGATACACACTACAGAGTACTCGCAACTAGGGCTGCTATTCAAAATGGCTTCAAGTTCTTTCGTAACACCTCTTAGATGGCAATTTATTCTGCACATTACCCATCAATATCCTCATTTATAACTTTTAAGGCTCAGCAGATCAAGGATACCAACCTGGCATGCTGACTCAGGTTGTTTTCAGACCTCTCGTCCGGTGTGTCATTTTATCACGCTAAAAGAGTGCCGATAATATTTTAGTGGGTGTACATTCGCTCTCACTCTCAATGTACATCATGTACTCATATATCTGATACTGTAGTTAAGTGAAAAGACTGCAGCTACCAAAAATAAGTAATTAAATAATAATATATACTGATACCCTCAACACTTTAAACTTTACAAAGCAGCCTATCAGATGTTCTGCCCCTGCCAGCTCACTGGAGGATTTCCAGGGAGGAGCACAATGATGATTGATACAACAAATTCCCTAATAGTACATCCTCCAGTACTACTGCAGGACAACAAAATACTCATTGCAACCTACCAATACACTGGCATTCCACTCTCAGGATCCTACATTCCAAAGAGGATAATATGGGAGTTTTTTTTTTTTTAATAAACATTTCCCTCTCTGGCTCCTATAAAATTGCAGCTTAAATTATGGGCATTATGAATTTTTCATTCTGATAGGTTTATATTCTAGTTTCCTCTTATGCAAACAAAAATACAAGCCTTATGACAAAACTTATGTTGTGTGGCATGAAGGAAAAATAAACAAACATCTCCATGATGTGGCATGGGCGAGGAGAAGAAAATGCAAGGAAAAATAAAACACCAGGAAGTTATAGTGAGACCATGCAAACCTGTATTTATACTTCCAACACCACACCCACAACATTTGGTCTGACTCTGGCCATAGGCTTTCACAGTCTGCTCCCAAGGCATCCACAGCTATATAGGTTGATCTTTGTGATGCAACATTTTTAGTGTCGGGGTTGGTAAACAAGGATGAATACCTGAGCTAGGGCCAACAGACCACATATGTCTGCAGTGCAAGGAGAGATTCTTGAGACCACTTCATCTCTCATCAGAAAAATTCTACCCTGGTGCGGACTCGAACTAACAACCCAACAGTCATGATGTGCAAGTGCTACCACTGAGCTATTCTGGCCCCATGGTTGGTAAACAGCATTAGCACCCATGTAAGAAAAGTTACTAACTTGAACAAAGCCATTTCAGGATTGCAAGATTAATAGAAAAATAAGTCATCCAACTGAAGGATAATTTACTAATGACAAAATGCACAAAATGACAAGAAGCAATCTAGTAATGAAGAACTGCTGTATTATGGTTGTTAAGGTGCTAGAGGGATGCCTTCACATAGTGGCACCAGCACAACTAGGTGAAGGATCTGCCTGGTTTTGCAAATGTCCCTCAATCATCTCCATATCATGCAAAAGGATGATTGTATTACTGAAGGACTACATGCCTCCAGTCCACTGGATTCAAATTTCAGAAAAGCCTGAGTCTACAACAGAAAGTACACTGTTAATCTGAATGCCACAACATACCGTACCATCACCATAACAGCAGTGTCCATCCCAAGCACAGGACTGCGGCAACAGCTGAAAGCCAATACTGATTTACACTACAGTTGACAATCATTCATTTCTAACATATCTGTGGCTTCATATTTCTTATTCTTATAAAATTCCCCATTTCCTACAATGTTCTCTAACAGTCTGTGTAATTTAAGTTAAATCCATGCCCCCCAAAAAGGCACCTTCAAGCTATATACGTTACTGTATACAGTACTGGCATAATTATTTATACCACTGGCTGGGGATTAAAAACCTACCGATAAAAGTAATTTGCCGCATCAAAATCCTAGTAAAACAATAGTATTCTTTTCTCTGCAGAAACAAAATATGTAACAGCATACATCTAGCCCCTCCAGTTCTTGATTATTCTTGAAATCTAAACTGACTTGTCTGGACATCTACAGTATAAATATACAGTATATAAAAGAACAGCAGTGTCTGTTGTCTGTTTGTCCTTCAATCACACCCAAATCACAGGCCAGAGACCCCCCATGCCCATATATATTCTGAATCAGAGTGATCCAAGGATGGTTTTAGGGGGATCAAAATTCAAATCTGGGTCATTCGAGGTCACTGGTAGAGTGTTCGTCTTTTTGGCCTGGGGAGTGCTGGGTACCCCTGCAGCCCAATTTTTGACATGGAGACACACATGACCTCCAGTTTGGACACAAGCTATGTGAGGGTGACCTCCGAGGTCATATGAGGTTGCTGGGTGGGTCATTTGAGGTCACTGGTAATACACAATGACTGGACCCCGCAGTCCAATTTTTGGCATGGAGACTCACATGACCTCCAGTTCTGACACAGGCTATGTGAAGTTGACCTCCGAGGTCATTTGAGGTCACTGGTAATAGTAAACAAGTGCGCACAAATACTGTGCGTTAGTGTGCGAAAGCTGAAAAAGAAAGTTTCTGGACCTCTATAATCCCTCTTCATACATGGTCTTTCTGGAGTAGAAAGATTGTACTAGAATAAATAGGATTAGAGTGTTCGTTTTTTTGACCTGGCAACACTGGGTACCCCTGCTAGTATACTGTTTACGGTATATAATTATACAGAATCTGCAATAGGCAATGTATCACCTGCACTTTATTGCTATATGTTAAAATCAAGTCAAAGTTCAAGCATACATTCTCATTAAAAAAATCCCCAACTACCTTCAGTAACTACTGGAAAGTGCTCAGCTAGATTGGATACTATGCTCAGTTTCTAAACCATAAAAAAATAAGTTGTTACAAGACCACCGATATAGGGGTTCCTTAACCCGAGGCGTCCCATCGACGTACAGGTACGTCGCAATGTTTTGTCATGGTGACGCCCATCGACGTACCTGTACTTTGCGAGAAATTGCAAGGTCAGTCATTTGCATATTTTTCAAGTTTCAAGGGTTATTTTTGGTAGGCATATGAGGGAGACCTTCCTCTACCCGCTGTCAAGCAGTGATACTGCCTGGCCCCACCTGGCCCCCTCCCCCCCACACTCGGCAATTCACCTGTTAGCAGTGAACTGGCAAGTAAAGACATGTCGCGCCACGGTCTCTCCAATGACGAAATTCACGGTGAAAGTGATTCTCGAGGTGGAGGACAAAGAAATAAAGAAGCTAGAGGAAGAAACAAACAGAAGTAATGAGGTGGTAATGTCATAAAGGAAGGTGCCATATGTGGATGTGTTTGGTGAGTGAACAGTGCTTATATTGCCTATATTATTGTGTGAAAACCAATATAGCCTTGTACTACACATAAATTCGTACCAAATAAATAAATAAATAAATAAATACATAATTTAAAGTGGCTTGAATTAGTTAACCCTCCCATAGTTTGTTTTCTTTGAGCCAGGTAACCTGAGAGAGAATGGAAAGGTAAGGCAGACTGTCACCTGTAGCAACATTTATATGCTCAGGAGGGAGATTTCTCTATGAATTTTCGATGTTTCTCAACAAAAGCGGAGATTTGTGGGGGGGGGATCCGAAATTGCTCGGGATTGAGGGGTTTCGGAGGTGGGAAATCGGTCATAACGTGACGGGTTAAACAACTGGTACCGATGTGAGATTTCTAAAAATACAATTTGTAATACACTATACACCTACCCATGCAGTTCATTATGTTGTTCTATAATGGAGTAAACTGTCTTTACACTTAAACTGTGCATTTCACAAAAGTTCAAAATACCAACTCGAAAAAAAAAAATGCTCCACAATAATCTCTTCACCCAAAGCGAGATTTAGACATGGTGAGGCTGTAAACTATGGGAAGTTGTATAGGCTATATTTAGTAACCATAAACAATATGGCTGTGCAACACCTGAACTTAAGGATAAACTCCCTGAGCTAGAACCAATGAACCATATACAGTGGCTACGCACGACAAGTAGAGATCCTTGCAAAGACTACAAACTTCACAAGAATGTCGCCAAGATGCATAACCTACATGATTAAGTAGCTATAACACGTCCGAATACTCACCATTTTGGTATCCAGCTGTGTTGTTCCCCTATATCAAAGGAGATCATGGTGGTGGTGGTGTGGCATCCTCTATCAAGGTGCTCCTGCCCTACCAACTGCCCTTGTTGTCATCACAACAGGCCTTATCTGCAGGCTTATTCAACACAAAATACATATCACAAATCTGTAACAAAACACTGTACGAATTAAAAGCATAAAAAGAACACTAGCCAACCGGCCTACCTTAACAATGACTGCATTACAACATATAACAGCTTCTTTGAACATATTACAATATCCTTGTTGCTTAATAATAATACTCCAGTAGTACATATACACATACCTGTAACGGGCATATCAAAGAATTTTGTACAGCACTCACAGTGGTACACCCAAACAACAGCCATCTTAAATCTCATGCACAGTTGCCAAATCCGCAACTACAATGTTGCCAGACGTCAAACAAACCCAACAATAACAGTAAATACTTCATCACACCAACTCGGAAGTACTGTACAAATAGGCTTTAAACTCATTAACCCTTTAACTATGACAGTGCTACCTAAACCCTAATTATCTAACCCATCCATCATGAAGCATCAGTTACTATCCTTGTCATACAGGATGGTGAACTGTAGAAAGGTAATTTCAGCATGAAATCCCCAGGATTCACGAGAAAACCATGAATCCAAAACGAGTTGAGGGGGTCAAAAATATTAACCTAAATATGCATATTAACCAGTGCATCTATTCCTACACAGTATGATGCTGCTTCCTTATTTAAGTTTAGCTTAAAGCAAAAATTGAATTATCTAGTGATTTAAGTTTCCTTCATCCCGGTCTTTTCCACCAAATGATGAGGTGAGGCAGGGTGCAGAAAACAATATTAAGGAAAACATAAGAGAAAGTACTTAAATTTATCTCAACCTCTTCACTCACTTAAGGGCTCAGAAAAAGAACTAATCAATATCCATCCTTCATTTATGAAGGTTCCAAGATGCTTGCATACATGGCCTTGTTCACCTAATGGAGGTTCTCAATGCTACTTAATCTCTAGCACCCTTTCTATTCTGTCCCTTTTCCCTGAAGTCACACTGACTTTCACATCAGATCTTTTTCAGTCTGCCTCTCACAACTCGACCCTCAACATTAACACCTCTCATCCTCCACACTCAGTTATCCTCCATCCTTTTCACATGCACAATGAAATGGACCACATTACATTTATATGACTGCACCTACATAGATATACTTCTTTTACTTCTGCTCTCAATCACACTGGATAAAAATTAGGACTCAAAGTTTCAATCACAACTGCTCTCTAATAAACTCTGAGTAGTCCATGCTCTATTAACCATCCCTAACAGTATAGTATTTATTCAGAATAACAATTAAACTACTACTCAAGGAAATGCCATGGCAAAGACATTTATGCAAGGTAATGTCATTCTTAATAAAAGCTATATTAAACTACAAAGGGACAAAAATTAGAAAATTAACGCTAAAAAACATCCATCTCATTTCATACTCTTAACCATGAGAAAAATTACAAGAAAATTCCTATTGCTTAGCTATAATGTAGTCTGTTCTTCAACTGATGGAACTGGCCCACTCAACTTTAGTACTCAAGTGACTACACATTTCATTAACTATAATTATGGAGGTAGGAATAAGTCTCTTTGGTTACTCTAAGTTTGTCCTTGCTGGACAGAACTACAATACTGTGTGGCTGCTTGAAATTCAATTTTCTAGCTATATCTTATCTACTGCCAGACATCTTAATCCTGTAGGGGGTAGCCACAGCCACACTGCTGTCTTCTGCCATTTGGATGCCCTACCTCCAACTCCCATCCCCTCTCCCACGTCTCTCCACTCCATCCTTCCATCTCATCCTTGATTATAATATATAGGAATGAGTGTCCTTAGTTCAACCTTCCATTATTACCTGACTACACTAACAGCCGAAACTGCTCTGGGAAGTTACCAGATTAAAACAAATGCACAACAGTACTGTGCTTACCTGAACAGACTTGTGCCCTCTCCTTCAAGCAGTCATGGCCTCTCCCTACTTGTGTTCTCCAGTCTCCCATCACTCCTCTTCAACCAGGCAATCAGGCTACCCTTTCTGTGGAACCAGAGTATCTTGATACTTTGTTCATATCCACATGAACCCAAGGCCACCATAGGAACACCACTGAAATGACTGTAGATATATAGTACAAATTATTTACATTTAGATAAATGGGTGCACAAGAGATGTAGTGGTATCAGAGGTAGACTGTGAGATAATGCTGATTTTATGTGTGCGGCGTGTCGGGGAGAGCAGGTGGAGATTGTTGGGCGTGAAAGGACTGAACTTGCTGGTGAGTCTCTTGAGTGTGTGGAAGAGTTTTGTTATTTGGGAGCCATGTTATGTCATGGAGGTGGGGCTCTGTGGCTAGGGTGAGAAGTGGTTGGAAGAAGTTCAGGGAGCTGTTGCCTCTTCTGACATTGAGAGGACTCTCCCTTCGTGCTAAGGGGTCTTTGTATGCAGCATGTGTTGGAAGTGTGATGCTGTATGGTAGTGAGAACTGGGCAGTAAAGGAAGAGGATATTCACAGGCTCAAACGTATGAAAATGACAATGATTAGGTGGATGTGCAGTACGTCCCTGCGTGCAAGGCCTGGGGGGGGGCTGGGTTTACGATCAAAGAGTTGAGAGGCAGGATGGGACTGCAGTGTATTGGTGTTGTGATGAGGAGAGATAGACTGACATGGTCTGGGCATGTGGAGAAGATGGGGGATGATAACTGGGTGCAGAAAATGCGAAGTGTTAATATTGGGGGTGGGGTTGTGAGGGGTAGACCGAGAAAGACATAGGACGAGGTCATTAAGTGTGACCCCAGGGTTAAGGGACTGAACAGGGAGGCTGCCATTGATCGAGCAACATGGAGCGCCACCATTAGGTGACCAAGGCCAACGCATACAAGCATGTTGGAGCCTTCAAAAACGAAGAGTAGACAATTAGAGTAAATGACGCTATTTCTACCTTCTGCTTGCCCTAGATTTTGTCTAATGCAGTCTATTTTCACAGTTCAGTGGCAAAACAAGATAGCTAATGCTATCCTTTCCACAGTACTTCATGGCCAACACTGTTTTCATGAGGCATCGCGCATTAGAAGGGCGGCTTGAGCCACCCTGCCAAAACCTCTGTTACAGAGTATAGCACTAAGTTGAGGTGTTTACTATCGCCTGGGAATGGATAAGTGTCCTTTAGTCCACTGAATGTAGGGCTCAAATTCCACTGAAAGTGAAGAGTCCTCTCAACCATCGGTGCAGTCGCCAACCTGTTGTGAGCTCAATATTCCTACTTAGAAGGCATGCCCAACCACTCTATAGAGTGAGGTAGGTGAGGGATGGGTAGCCCTTTTAACATGGAAATCATCCCGTGGAAAATTTCAAATCAGAAGGGCGGCCGAACCAGTGCGTGTCTCCTCCCTGGTGCTGGGAGCAGCATCTGCCAATCAGAGTGCTCGGCTCCCATCACTTGACCACTCTCAGCCACTGGGAGCCAAGTAAGTGGGCAGCCATGTTAGTCCCTTTTGTTGTGGCTTCTCCCAGCAAACACAGCAAGGACGCTCAGCACTACTCTTATTTTCTGCGTGTGCTTTACGACTCTTATGAGCATCAAACTTTGACTAAAATGGCTTTATAGTGTGGTGAGTACGAAGCGTGCGTGTCCCTTAGGCAATCACAACCTTTTCCCACCATTTTATCACTGTCTGTTACTGTTAATATTATTTGTTTTGAGTTTATTACCACGAATTAGGATTACCATGCGCAGTAATAACAGAAAGTGCACTCAGATTCTGACGTAACTTCCGAAACCATAACACAGACGGCATGATAAACGTAACAATTTTTGCTCCTTCTGTTTTGAATGTCATGATATCGATAAAGTACAGTATTAACACTGTCATGGTCCTGAATGTATCACGGTTACTTTGGTACCCAACTTAATGCCCTAGCATCAAATGTTAAAAAGTTATGGTAGTCGGAAGTTCGTTTGAGCGCGTTTTCTCACGTTTTTTATTTTGGTGCGGGCGTCCCTTCTAACGAGGATGGCCTCATATATTAAAACTCAAAATTCAAGATGGCGATACATTAATCCTAAAAGAGCCTAGCACCCTATTTTAAAAGGCTTTTACTACAGCTCATTTTTCAAGATGGGGAGTTGTCACTTTTAGACCAAATAAAGGAGTAGTCATTCTTGTGTTTATCCTTAAAAGTCCATTTTCTAGACAGGGGACATTTTTAGGCCAAGCACAAAGAAAGTATGGCTGCCTGGTTTGACAGGCCTAATTTTGCCCTTTTGCAGCTTATTTCATAAAGCTCAATGGTAGAAAGACTAGTACAACTCTACATCCTATTCACAGCACTTCATGACTAGCATCATATTCTAGTGTTCTCACCTAGCATTCTCACCTGATAGGGCCACTTCACCCAGGGGCACATGAGGCACCCGGCAGAACAAGTGGCCCAACACAAACGGCACTCCAGCCAGAACAAACGGAGCATATCTGAGTAATAACAAGATAACCAGTTGAATGTGTCAAATTTACTACATAATTAGGAGAACTTACATGGGAATCAAGAATGTTAACAGCAGACTTTGTACTGAGTGAGACTGTGCACTGTGAGGGGACACTAAGAGGAGAAGAGAGTACTGTTGAGGGCATGGGAGAGTTTGGCCTTAAACTGAGCAAGGAAGGGTGCCTCAACTTCTGTAGGGAGGGAGTTCCACATGGAAATTCTCTATCTATTGCCAGATGCCATTATCCTGTAAGGGATGGCCATTTGACTCCGAGTTATTTGTTTTATGGGGAGGGGCACTAACCCTCCACCAACCCACTTGTTGACACGTAGGGAGCACGTATGGTCTGGTTATATGGTTACCACCCAGTGTTGTAAATGGTTTCTTGGTTTACAGGAAAGCATTTGGCTTGTCACTCAATGTACAGCCACCTGTAAAGGAAAGAAAAGCAATAAGAAGTGACAGGAAAGCTGGGAGAAATAGGAATAGAGGAAGGCAGGCTCAGAAAGAGAATGATACAGGCTAAGGAAGAAGTAGGCAGGACTACATCAAGTGAGTGGATGATGGTTGCCACCACCTACCAGTTACATGGAAATTACACGGCATAAATAGAACCACCTTCGAGTCTGTCAGAGAACGGGGAAAATAAATTCTGAACTCGTGACCACGAGTACTTTGATGCCGTGCAGGCAAATAAATTCATAGTTTAATGGGAGACAGGTTATGAAATTTTGTAGCAGGGAATTAGGTCACTCGACAGACAACCCTTAACCGAAAAGATGTGTTGGTTGCAAAGTCTATTGACATGAGAGTTGTGACCAATTTGTTTGGTCCACCTATGCTGCACAGGCTCCAGGAGTTTAAGATCACCCAAAAAGCTAGTGTTCTATACCAGGGATGCAAAGTCCAATATGGGACGAATATCTGATATTAAAATGGAAGTCATTAATTGTGGCAAGTGACAAACTGTTCACTTCAGCAGATTTGTAGTGGCAGTAGTAGTAGTAGTTCCCTGGGCAGTCTGGCTGAACAGCACTGAGTCCCCAAGGAAGGCTTTCCCACAAAGCTCTCCAGGAGGGTATGTTGTGTTGTTGGCATAGGCAACTATATGCAATGCAGTCTTCCATTATGTGCTTAATAGTATGGGGTGCTGTGCTGCATCCTGGACAGGCATCAGTGAAGGAGTCATCCAGCCTCTTCTTGTAACTCAAGAGGGCTGGATGATGCCCACATTTCAGCCTGGCCAGGTGGACCCTGTCCTCACGAGGGAGGCAGGATTCAGGAGGGACGAGGCTGTGCATGCAGCTGTGTGTTGACTTTGAGTGACTGAAATGAGCAGCCAGTGATTTAGGCATGAATGTGCTTCTGGAAGCTGGTTTGAGGTGGGCGAGGGGTAGAGATGACAGTATTTGTGTATGATATCATGTGCTGGGTGCTGTTTTGATGTTCCTTGTTGTACGTGAATGTGCTGCCAAGTAGTGCAGTGGATGGTGTGGGCTTGTGGAGGCTGCAGCAACATTTGTGTGCTGCTCATGTTTAGATGATCCTTGACTTTGAGGACTTTGGTTTCTTTGCTTGGGTGGTCTGTTGGTGTAGCAGCTGTGGAGCCTGTGATTATTTTTAGGGCCTTGTTCTGTATGGTCTGTAGGGTGTTGTGTGTTTTAGTGAGGTTAGAAGCCCAAGCAGGGTTTGCATTATTCATCACTGAACGTTTACTGTATATTGTTTGTATACTGTGGTGGTGGTTTCTTGTGTCCAAATGTTGTATGGGCAAGTGACCTTAAAGCGTTGAGTCTTGGTGTTAATTTATTTTTAATGTTTGTGATGTGTTTAAATGACATTGATGCATGTTACACCAAGGATTCTTGTGTGTGGTAGGGAAGTGTTTATGGTGAGGTGTGGAATGTGACTATGTTCTGCTGTCCAGTCTATGAGACAGTTCACTGTAGATTTGGCTAGGGATATTGTGAGTGTGGTGAACCATTTGTGTAGTGTGGAGATAAGGTTGGAGGATGTGTGTGGCTATGTTTGTGTTTTGGTGTGTACATGTATGTCATTTGTACAGGAAGCTATGTGTATTTGTGGTGTGTGGGGTGTATGTCGTACATGTATTGGTTAAAGAGTGTAGGGGACAAAACAGATTCTTAGGGGACGTTGTTTGTGAAGTTTCTGATGTTCGATCACTGACTGACAGATGTTACATGTGCACATCTGCCTGCTAAATAGTTTGCCAGCCATCTATTTGTTATAGTGCATGTCTGCATTGCATATTTTGTTTGTGAGGTTGTGGCAGGAGATGGCATCAAAACCTATGCTAATGTCAAATGACTAGGAGTGTTCTGTGTGGCGGCCTAGTTGAATTGATGCCATAAAAACTCTGTAAGGTCTGTATGAACAGTGTTTGTGGAGTGCAGCTGCTTAAAACCATGATGTGATGGGGCTAGTGGGATGTGATATGTTGCTAATTGTAATATCAGTCATTCACTGACTTTGGAGGGAGTGCAGAGGAGTGTGATGGGGCAGTGTGAAGAAGGTAATGTGGGGTCTTTGTTGGGTTTGGAGATAGTGATGATAATATCATGCTTCCAGATGTTGGGTACTGTGTTGTGTGAGCTGTAGTTTGATATGATGGTGAGTGCTTGTATGCCTTGTGGTCCAAGGTGTTTAAGGTGCATGATGCTTATGTTGTTTGGGCCACAGGCAGATGAGTGTTTAAGGTTGCTAATTATGTGCTTCATGCATGGATGTAAGTGAAGGGTGCGAAGTCTGGATCTGTGGGGAACTCTTGCGTCGGATGACACGTCGGTCACAATGGGGGTTTAGATGGCTGACGTGTGAAAAATCATTGATAAGAGTGTTTGCTTATTTGTCTGAGGATATAGTGTCTGCTGTGATGGCAGAATGTGATTGTATAGTGTCACTGTGGGAAGGTGTGATGCTGTTTAGTGTTTTGTAGAGTTTGCTTGTGTTTGTTTTGTGATCAACTGTTTGGAGATAATTATTACAATTTAGTGTTTGCTGCTCTAATATTTTACTGTTTATTTGAGTGTTCTTGTATTTGTTGTACGGTGTATTGCATATGGGGTGTTGGGGAGTGTTGTATGTCGCATTGACTGATGAAGTCTTGAATTTCTGGTGTGATGTTGGGGTTGTGTCTGTTGCCTCTAGGGATGTGTCTTCCATCTGCATTTTGACTAAATGTACTGAAAGTGTGCACAGCGGTGTTGATTTAATGTTTCAAGGTGTTCTGTTTCAGTTGTGAAAGCCTCCCAGTTGGCTCTCTTATGGTGTACGTGTGTTTGTGGCCAGTTGGGGTGAATCTGGTTTTGGTAATGATGATGACTGGGAGGTGGTCAGAGCCAAGAGTTTTGACTACAATCCACGATGTAGTTGGGGCAAGGTTTGGGGAGCAAATGGTGGTGTCTGGGGATGATGGAAGATTGGTAAGAACACCTGATATGCCAGTGAAATTTTAGCTGTATCTTGTTACAGCTTAGCAACAGAAATTTTTGGTCAAGTTATGATAAAACAGGTCTAATGCTATTTAGACTATGCATCCTATCCATAGCACTTCATGACTAGGATTCACTGTCAGGATTCCAGGGGGTTTAATGGTGAGTGAATGGGAGTGTGGTTCATTCAACTGGGCAAATTCTGGTTAAACTCAATATAACAAGTATTTTCTGGTACTCTGGACCCTACCTCACCCTACCACGGGGTGAAGAAGGTCTGGATGATTAATATGATGGGAATTTCCAATAACATTTCCTAGAGTCTCCTTAGTTACTATCCTGCTTTTACAGTAACTTGTCCTAAAACTGCATCTTGAATGCTAAATTGCAATATACCAGATTAATACTTGAATATAAGGCATGTCATGAAGTGCTATGGGATGAACGTAGAGCCTTACCACTGTCTTTCTGCCAATGAGCAATGCGAATTTACAAAAGAATGAAAATCTGGGCCAAGTTATTGTGAGCCTCCTTGGTTACTAATCTAAACTGCCCTCTTAATCTGACTGTGCTTGGCCATATACTAACTGAAATGACACTGGGAGTTGCTGCATGGAATTTCAAGAGCCTTAAGTAAGGAATGTCTCCTTGGTTACTAGTCAATATTACCTTTCCAATCTAACTACACCTGGCCATCAAGTAACTGAAATGGGGCTAGAGATCTGTCAGATGAGAAACTAATTATGACAAATTACTACAATTTAGCTGTGAATGCAAATATGCCTAACCCGTCCAGAAAAGCCATGTGGAAGTAGCAAGCATACACTAATAATCTAATCGAAAAGACTGCCATATTCACCAACTTTGTGTCCAGTTAATGCCCCCTCCAAAGCAATGGTTATGGTTGTGCTAGCAGTGGTTGTGGCAGTTCTGGTAGCTGTGGTTGTAGTCCTATGCAGCTAAATGCCTTGAAACCGGAAAGGGCGGCCACTAATTTGCCTCCATGTCATTCTGCTTTCCGTCATCATGTTGCCGTTTCCTCCAACTCACACTGAAAAAGAAAATCCTTCTAAGTCATCACACTGCTAACTACATACAGCATAAAATATCCATAAACACTGAAAACCAAAATTCCACACCCAAAACCTGAGCTCCAAACCAACCGCAAAGTCCACACACAGCTCTGTTATCCTCTATTTTAAGTTATTACGATTTCAGTTACCTAAGTAGAGCTCTAGAAATACCCAGAAGTGTTTACAATACAAACTGAAATCATCATCATCATCATCACAAACGCAACTGGACAGAAGAAAAGGGGGAAAAAAATCGTACCAAAATAGCAGGACACCCTCCCCAGTCACAGCTGACGCCAGACTGACCAAATCCAAAAC
>JAGKTI010007607.1:11714-25190 GCA_018397915.1 Birgus latro
CTCCAACATCCACTGCCCGACCTTGTATCTCTTTTATAACCCCATCCATATACAGATTGAACAACCATGGAGACATGACACATCCTTGTTTCAATCCAACCTTCAAATGGAAAGATTCACTCAGTTTGCCATCCACACGCACTGCAGCCTTAGCACCCTCATACATTCGCCCGTGTATGGAGTACAACTCTCATGTGTGGGGAGGCTCCCCACATGCAGCTCTTCTCAATAGGGTGGAGTCAAAGGCTTTTCGTCTCATTAACTCTCCTTCTCTTACTGATTCCCTTCAACCATTGTCTCTTCGCCACAATGTTGCATCTTTATCTCTCTTCTATCGCTACTTCAATAGTCACTATTCCTCTGACCTGTCTGCTTGCATCCCTCCACCTCTACGACGGGCACGTAGTACCCGTCTAGCAACAAACTCTCATCCTTTTTCTGTCCAACTCTCTAATGCAAGAGTTAACCGTTACTCCCAGTCTTTCATTTATGCAACTGGTCAACTCTGGAACTGTCTTCCTCTGTCTGTATTTCCTACTTCCTATGATCTCCAGTCTTTCAAACGCAGTGTGTCCAGGCATCTCGAACTGAACGGATCTTGAATTTGGCTCTCTTTTGTACTGTTTTTGCTTTTTCTTGGAAGGAACAGTATGCAGGCCCGTGGCCTTTGGTTCCTTCTTCCTTGCATAAAAAAAAAAAAAAAAAATACATACTCTTCACTGCCTTCACAACTTCCCATCCAATCAATATATTCTTAATACCTTCCACAAACATTGTCTATCCACCCTGTCATATGCTTTCTCCCGATCCATGAAGGCTGCATACAATTTCTTGCCTTTCTCTAGAAACTTTTCCACTAAGGATCTAAGAATGAATATCTGGTCTACACAACCTCTTCCCTGCCTAAAACTCTCCTTGTTCTTCTCCAACTAATTCCTCAGTAATTTCCCTAACTCTGTCAATAAGTATCCTACCATATATTTTTCCTATTACACTGAGAAGGCAAATGCCCCTGTGATTACCACACACTGCTTTTTCCCCTTTTCCTTTGTACAGAGGAATAATTATACCTGACTTCCAATCCTCCGGGACTCTACCCTCCTCCCAAGCCAATCTGCACACTTTCCACATTCATTCTATTATTATCTCTCCCCCATGCTTCAGCATTTCACCACACACTCCATCAGTTCCTGGGGCTTTCCCCATTTTAACTTTCTTCATTGCTTCCACCACTTCCATCCTGGTGATTTCTTCCTCTCTTCTCACAAACTTCCTTCTCCCTGCCATTCCCCAGCCACTTATACTTGCATTACTTTCATTCTTTATGTTCAACAGTTCATTAAAGCGTTCTCTCCATCTGTTTACTTTTTCTCCCTTCTCCACTAGTAATCTACCATTTTTATCTTTCACACCCCCACTTACTTCGTTGGCACCCTGTCTAGCTCTCTTTACCTCCTTCCAGAACATTTTCTTACATTCCCTCCACTTTGCACTCGAATACCTTCCAAATTCCTCATCCACTCTCTTCTTACTCTCTCTTACTAATCTTTTCACCTCTCTCCTCCTCACTACATATAACTCTCTCGTCCGTCTCTCAGCTTCTTCGTCGCCCCTGTTCCTCATCCACTCATTATATGCTTTCTTCTCTTGTGCCACAGCCTCTCTCACCTTTCGTCTTCTCTTCACCCCACACACCACCTCACATGCTGCACAGATTTCTTCTGTGAATACCTTGCACACACCCTCCACGTCCCCCATCTGCTCCAATCTATATTTACCCAATCGCTCCTCCACTTCCCTTCTATATTCAGTCTTTATTCCATCCTCTTGTAACTTTTCTACCCTCCTTGTAACAAATACTTCCTCCTGTCCTTCCCTTCTTCTCTTCCTCCATCTTGTTTGGATTCTGATTCTGGCCACCACCAAGTGGTGGTCAGAAAGTCCACTCCCCCAACCTCTATATACTCTTGCATCCATTATACATCTTCTCATTCTTTCATCCACACACACAGAGTCAATCATTGCCTTCCGTTCATTCATTCCCCCGTCCTCTCTTCTCACCACTCGCCATGTATACCTATGGATCATTTTGTGCCTGAAGAGGGTATTAACTACCACCAACCCCCTCCCAGCACAAATGTCCACTAAAGCACTGCCATTCTCATCCATCTCTGCAGGAACACCCCACTCACCAACCACTCCATCCACCTTCTAATTCCCTACTTTTCCATTCATATCTCCAATCAGAAACACTCTCTCCTTCCTTTCAAACTTTTCCAAGCAGGCTTCCACATTTGTCCAAAACTCTTCTCTCACTCTACTTACACGATCTTGCGTTGGCGCATACACGCACAGAATTGCCCACATTTGTAGTCCAACTTTCACTCTTACCCACACAATCCTTGACCCAACCGATCCATACTTTCTTACATTCTCCTTCCACCTGTTGCTCACAACAATACACACTCCCTCTTTCGCCCTCTCATTCTCACTCACTTCCGCGCATATACCCCATCCATATTCCCATTCTCTCACACTTACACTCTCACCTTGCCATTTAGTTTCAGTTATTCCACATACAGTATATCCACTTTCGCACTCTCAAGCACCTTTACAATCTCTCTCTCTTTCACCTCATCATTCATACCCCTTACATTCCAGGTCGCAATCTTTATCTCGTCCTTTGTCCGTTCCTTTATCGTCAACTTTTGGTCAGTCCTGGTCCGAGGCTTCCTGTTCGTATTTTTAGTTAGCTGTTTTTATGGGGTGGGGCACTAACCCACCACCAACCCTTTTAGTTGCCTCTTACGACAAGCAGGGATACTGGGGGAGAATTCTTGAAAAAACCCCTACCCCCAGGGGTAACTTCACTTAATATTGCACATTGCACTATTTGTTACACACTTGCACTGATATCTGGTGATAACAAGTGTTTCAGTGGCCTTTCATGCAAGAGTAGAGGCCCAAAAAGCTGAGGATGGTTACGTAAGGATGGTACAATATCTAAGTCACAATTTTCAGTATTTCACACACAAAAAATTATCATTTCACTTAATACTGCACACTGCACTGTTTGTTAAGCACCTGCACTGTTTGTTAAGCACCTGCACTGTTATATGGCGATAATAATATTGTTTCAGTGGCCTTTCATGCAAGTTAGAGACCCAAAAGGGAGATGATGGTTATGTAAGGTTGACACGATTTTCATGTCACAAGTTTCAGTATTTCACACACAAAAAAATATGGAATCACTTAATACTGCACACTGCACTATTTGCTAAGCACTTGCACTGTTGTCTGGTGATAACAATGTTTCAGTGGATTTCACGCACAAACATTAGAATGAAAGGCAACAATCACAGCAAATATACACACTAGGTAGCCATTTTGGCTTGCATGTGTCACTGCATCCGCATGAGAGTCTCGAAGGTGGCGGCTGAAATTTTCATTGTAGTGAAATTGAGATTAATCTTTTAATGTTGTACCGAGAGAGGGTATAAATTTTTAATTATCGTTGCAGCAATTTATCACAAAATGAGCCACTATAATCTTATAATGAAGCTGCATGGTACCTATGAGATGCAATTTGGGTTTATGCCAAAGGAACCACTGATGCAATATTCACTGTCCGACAGCATCAGGAAAAGAAGAGTGAACTGTACTTTGTTTCTGTTTATTTGAAGATGGCCATTAGTTCCTAAGGAGGTAGTGAAGTGGGCAATGGGAAAGCTTGGGATTGAGGAGTGGTTGGTCTGAGTGGTTATGGAATATACAAGGGTGCTCACACCCAGGTAAGCGTGAATGGAAATTTAGGCGATGAGTTTTCTGTGAATGTTGGCGTGCATCAGGGGTCAGTCCTGAGCCCCTTATTGTTTATCATGGTGTTTGAAGCTCTGTCAAGTGACTTCAGAAATGGACACCCATGGGAAATGCTGCATGTTGATAACTTGGTGTTGACTGTGGAGAATGAGAGGGAGGTGGGGGAAAGACTTAGGAAGTTGAAAGATGGAATGTGGTACATGAGTTTGAAGGTAAATGTAGATAAAACAAAAGTAATAATATCTATGGCTGGTGGCAGTACTGTCAATGCAGATGGAGTGTGACCATCTGCAGTTGGCCACAAGAAAGTGGGAAGTAACTCTACCTTGTGCAGTGTTTGGAATAAGTAGGTGCACAAGAGATGTAGCGGTATTAGAAGTAGGTTGAGAAATAATGCTGACTTTGTGTGTGTGGTGTGTGGGGAAGGGCATGTAGAGACTGAGTGGCATGAAAGATTATTCTTGTTGGAGGGTCTCTTTCTTTCCTTCAATGTTTCCTGTTTCTTCCGCGGAGTGACAAGCCAAATGGTTTCCTGTACACCCAGGAAACCATTAACCATGGTGGGTGAAAACCATATAACCAAATTATGGCGCCTGGTGACTTAGTGGGTAATTAAGGCGCTCCAATCGGATTGAGCCGGTGAAGATTTATATCCAAGGGATGGTTGGGGTTATTACTCATGTAATGCCACTCAGGGATGAGTGAGGCTGGTCACTCTCATCTTAAATGTCAAGACAACTTGCCTAGCCTCGGGCTCCTACGCTCCTCATGGGGCAAGGTAGGATTGGATGATGGATGGATGGATGGGTCTCGTTTTTTTTTTTTTTTTTTTTTTTTTATGCAAGGAAGAAGGAACCAAAGGCATGGGCCTGCATACTGCTCCTTCCAAGAAAAAGCAAAAACAATACAAAAGGGAGCCAAATTCAAGAGCTGTTCATTTCAAGATGCCTGGACACACTGCGTTTGAAAGACTGGAGATCATAGGAAGTAGGAAATATAGACAGAGGAAGACAGTTCCAGAGTTGACCAGTTGCATAAATGAAGGACTGGGAGTAACGGTTAACTCTTGCATTAGAGAGTTGGACAGAAAAGGGATGAGAGTTTGTTGCTAGACGGGTAATACGTGCCCGTCATAGAGGAGGAGGGATGCAAGCAGACAGTTCAGAGGAACAGTGACCGTTGAAGTGGCGATAGAAGAGAGATAAAGATGCAACAGTGCGGTGAAGAGACACAGGTTGAAGGAAATCAGTAAGAGGAGGAGAGTTAATGAGACGAAAAGCCTTTGACTCCACCCTATTGAGAAGAGCTGCATGTGGGGAGCCTCCCCACACATGAGAGTTGTACTCCATACACGGCCTCCCCACACATGACAGTTGTACTCCATACACGGGCGAATAAAACCCGTGTGCAAGGTCAACAACTGTGCAGGGGTAAAGTAAGTTCGGGATCGGCTTAGCACACCTAATCTCTTGGAAGCAGATTTCACAAAAGTAGTAATATGTTCTTTTCAAGACAAATCTTGAGAGAATGAAACCCCTAGCATGTTCAAGGATGATGCAGGACTGAGCTACACATTATTAAACATTAATGGGCAATCCTGAGGAAGATTGTGTTGGGTTGATAAGTGTAAGAACTGAGTTTTTGATGCATTAAAAATAACAATATTACTGTATTTCTACCCCAATCAGAGATACGAGCCAAGTCAGACATTAGGTGTGCCATAGCCTCATCCCTTTTTTGTTGAAGCAACTGCTGAGATGGACGTTGTGGAAACCGAATGGAAAGGTAAAGGGTGGAATCATCAGCATATGAGTGGATAGGGTTAGATGTACAGCTTAGAAGGTCATTGATGAATAAAAGAAAGAGAGTTGGTGATAGGACGGAGCCCTGAGGAACACCACTGTTGACAGGTCTAGGAGAAGAACGATGGCCATCTACAACAGCGGCTATAGAACGACCAGAAAGGAAGCCAGAGATGAAGGCACAGATAGAAGGATAGAAACCGTAGGAGGGCAGTTTGGAAATTAAAGATTTATGCCAGATTCGATCAAAAGCCTTTGAGATGTCAAGTGCAATGGCAAAGCTTCCACCAAAGTCCCAAAAGGAGGATGACCAGGAGTCTGAAAGGTAGGTGAGAAGATCGCCAGTGGAGCGTCCCTGACGGAACCCATACTGACGATCAGAATGATGGTTGTGATAGGAAAGATGCTTTAAGATTTTTCTGTTAAGAATTGACTCAAAAACTTTTGAGACACAGGATGTTAAAGCAATTGGACGATAGTTTGAGGGTTGGGAATGGTCACCCTTCTTTGGGACTGGCTGAATGAGAGCAAACTTCCAGCAAGAAGGAAAGGTACAAGTTGATAGACAAAGGCGAAAGAGTT
Organism: Birgus latro; assembly: GCA_018397915.1. Taxonomy (NCBI): domain Eukaryota; kingdom Metazoa; phylum Arthropoda; class Malacostraca; order Decapoda; family Coenobitidae; genus Birgus; species Birgus latro. The sequence continues at coordinate 17,918 of JAGKTI010007607.1, forward strand.
TACCTAGGCAGGGTGTAAGCACAAAAGCACAGTTTTTGAGGACAACAGGAGAGACTCCATCAGGCCCATATGCCTTGTTACTACTGAGGCCAGTGAGGGCAGAAAATACATCAGCTGAAGAAATTTTAATGTCAGTCAAGAGGAAGTCAGAGGAAGGAAGTGATGGAGGAATAGCACCAGAATCGTCTAAGGTGGAATTGGAGGAGAAAGTCTGAGCGAAGAGATCTGCTTTATGTTGAAGAAATAGCTACAGAGCTATCAGAGTAGAAAAGAGGAGGGAAGGCTGATGAGGTAAAGTTGTTAGAAAGGTTTTTGGCAAGGTGCCAGAAGGAGCGAAAAGAATTCAAGTTGGAGAGTTGAGAACATTTAGCACGGATGAAATTATTTTTAGCAGAGCAAAGAACAGACTTGGCACGATTCCGGGCAGAAATATATAAGAGATGTGATACAGGGGTGGGTTGGCTCCGGTACCTTTTATAGACCCTCTCTTTGCTGTGGACAGCATTAGAACAAGCGTGATTAAACCAAGGCTTTCTTGCATTAGTCAGAGGATATGAGAAAGGAATGTATGCTTCCATGCCCGAGAGACTAACCTTCGTAATGTGCAAGGGACACTCAGATGGCTCCTGGCCATGGAAGCAATAATCATTATATGGAAAATCAAAGAAGTACTGCCTGAGGGCCTCCCAATCTGCAGCTCCAAAGTGCCACAGGCGGCGTTTCTTTGGAGGGTCCACAGGCCGTACCGGAGCAGTAGGACAGGTTAAGGTAATAAAGTTATGATCGCAGGAGCCTAACGGAGAGAAAAGATGAACAGTGTAAGCAGAAGGATTAGTTGTTAGGAAAAGGTCAAGTATGTTGGAACCCTCTCCAAGGTGGTCAGGGATATGGGTAGGTGCTGTACAAGCTGCTCTAGGTCATTAAAGATAGAAAAGATGTAGGCTTGCTCACCATGTGGATCAATGAAAGGAGAGGAGAGCCAAAGATGGTGGTGAACATTGAAATCTAAAATGGAGATTTCAGAGAAAGGAGAAATGGATAGAATGTGTTCCATCATAGAAGTAAGATAGTCAAAGAATTTTTGATAGACAGCAGAATTAGGAGATAAGTAAACAGCACAGATATATTTACTCAGAGAATGACAGGAGAGCCAAAGCCAGAGAGCAGAGAAATCAGAAGAATCAAGTTCAGGAACACAAGAGCAAGATAGATCGTTGCGTACATATACACAACAGCCATCTTTGGCTTTGAAATGAGAAAAGAGAAAGTAGGAGGATACAGAAAAGGGTTTGCTGTCAGTTGCCTCAGACAGCTGAGTCTCAGAGAGAAAGAGAAGGTGAGGTTTAGAGGAGAAGAGGGGGTGTTCAACGGAGCGGAAGTTAGAGGAAAGGCCGCAAATGTTACAGAAATGAAGAAGGAGTGAGTCAGACAGTGGTTCCAGGCAGCTCCATGAGTCGTCACCGGGAGAGGGGCAGATGGTGGGGGCATTTATGGTCTCCCCCCTGGGGACTCCGAGGCATGATTTACATTCACCATTTTCTTTTTTTTCTTACAAATTTTGAAAAGGAAGTGTAGTGTGTAGCATGCATGTAGTACAGTGTTGACAGTTAGAGAAACTTGTATTGGAGAGCATGCTGGCCTACTCTCTGTGTTATTGACACACTGAAAAAGTTCAGCAAAGGGGGGATGGTCAGGAACAAGTCCTGAGGGGTGATGAAACGGGAGCTCCAGCCCTCCCTTTCATCAGCCTTCCATCCACCTTGGAGAAGTTTTGCTATGTGGGGGATATTATGTGCTCGAGGTGGGCTCCGTGACTAGGGTAAGAAGTTGTTGATGGAAGTTCAGGGAGTTGTTGCCTCTCCTTACTCCTTGCATTGAAAGGGCTCTCTCGTCAAGCCACGAGGTCAATGTATGCTGCAAGCATTGGGAGTGTAATGGTGTATGCTAGTGAGACTTGGGCAGTAAAAGAACAGGATATTCATAGGCTTAAAGGTACAGAAATTATGATAATTAGATGGATGTGTAGTGTATCCTTGAATGGAAGGTCTGGGAGGGTTAGAATTAAAACTGAAGAGTTGAGAGGAAGGCTGGGACTTGAATGTATTAATGTGAGGAGGGGTAAACTGAGATGGTTAGGGCATGCTGACAGGATGGAAGATGACAACTGGGATGAATGCTGAGAATAGGGTTGTGAAAAGCAGACCAAAAAAGACCTGGAATGTGTTCACAGAGTGTGACCTCAGGGATAAGGGACTGAATGGGGAGGTTGTCACAGATTAAGCAGCATGTAGAGCCACCATTAGGTGACCAAGACTGGTGCATGCAGGCAAGTTGGAGCCTTTATAAACAAAGCAAAATTTGGGCAGAGCAAGAATAAACTATAAAATACTTTACATGAATATACTAAATGACCTGAGTGCATGGTTAAGTGCTTTTACAATCTCCAAAAGGAAGAAATATGGGTAAGTGGCTGTGAAAATCTGCTGTGTTAGACTGGTGTGGGTCAGAAGCAACCTCAGCTCCAGCACCTTCCAAAAATCACAACCAGCTCTTGATTCACTGAAACTCTAAGGGCAATTTCTACAATATCTTATAAACACAAATGAAATACCAATATACTCATATAATGTACTATGACCTTCATTTGTTTAAGCATGAGACCTGTGATCCTTGCTCTTACAAAATCTGCAATGGATGACTTAGTGTGAAAAATACAATAAGATAAATACCTTAAAAAAAAAAAAAAGTACTGTAACCACAAACCTACTCCTCAAAATAAACAAGAAAATTTGATTCAAACCATCCACAGGATATCTGCTACTGGTACGTAAGCACAGAAAACATCATCATCATCATCATCACCATCATCATCATCATCACAGAAGACAATTTGTTTATTTATACCTCTGAGGTTCATTCTCCTATATTATCACTTACTCCCAGAAAAATATTTACTGGATTCATCACTGTCTACTTCAATGGAGAGAGTTTCTTTAACATGAAACCAGATAACATGGGTAAATTCATATGAAAAGTGATAACGCAAAGTAGCAGAGTTGTGGGAAATTCTGACAGCCAGTTCGGATTACTTTCATTGTAAACAACAGAAAATGTATTTCATCTGATGCTTTCTGATGCAGTATTGTAACTAATAATCATTAGTCTATCAGCATTTGAATAAGACAAAAATTACTCCAGTACAAATTAAGTTTTCAATTGAATGACTCAAGTTGCAATAGGTTGTTTTTACCATGAATATTTTCAATAAAGCAAACTTAGTACAAAAGCACCTGACTAAAAATTAGATTATTCTGTCCATTAACATCATGTGCATTTCTTTTTTCTGATCTTAGTTTCATTACTTACACATAAAGAAAAATATTGTGAGCAAATAAATTTACAGTACATCCTATCTGCAAACAATTGCTGAAGTTCTTCATTTGTATTTCATCCCCTTAAAGTTTTGCAAACCTTTAGACACAAACAAAGGCAGTAAGTCATTTGTTAAGTGAGTCTGCTGTACTGTACCATACACACTGCACATTATATATTTATGTGAGGATCTGTAATTCTATACGATCAAATAATTCAATAATCAATTCAGTTCAAAATAGTCACTATACCTTTTTCATATGAGAATGGGAGACACACTGTAAAAGTCCTTCATTAATGACAAGATCTAGCAATACTAAAGAATATCAGCATAGGAGAAAGTTAGCTACTATATACAGTATGCAGCATTTGTGAGAATCAGTGAGTGTGCTTGAACAATGTGCATAAACTGACAAATACAAGAAAGCAATTTTTTCATTGAATCACAGCATACAAAAGCTCAAAATGAGCAGTCGGTAGATACAAGCTTAAATGAGTGTGCTGATAAGCTGTGAGAAAACAGCAGAAAGCAGAAGTAAGATTGTTTCAATCTTTCACTCAAAAAGGAAAATGACATGTTGAATGAAAATGTATTTGTTCCACCTCTCTTATAACCTTAACTCTTTCAATACAACTGAGTACAGTTATTTACTCTATACATAAATACCCTGTACTGAATATAAAAACATACCTTAACTTTAGTGGCAAGTACTGTACATTTTACTGCAAGTGCCAAGGCTTGGTAGCATATACAAGAATGTATCTATTATCAAAAGTATTTTTTATCAGACTTCTAACTCAAGCAACCATATACTGTACATGGCTATACTGTATTCATAATAAAAGTCAGGAACTAAATTTTGTACAAAAAGTATTAGTCACAAGTATGTAAAGCAGGTGAACATGAATGGCTAAAAAGAAAAGAAAAAAATTTCCAACAAAAACCCGTTTCCCTATTAAGGAGCGTCCAAAAGGTAACTCTATGACAGCATTCTGGCAGCTTCCTTTCATCTTGGAATTTACAGACCCAAGGCATATGATATCCTTTTGAAAACTAGCAAATGAAAATGCAAGAGGGATGCTCTCCTAACAGTGTAATATAATAAAAAATTTCTCCCAAGCTGTGAAATGGAAAGAACCCCTTATGGATGGCTATGAAAATTTTCAGTCATAATCTGGATCCCACAAGATGATGTAACTTAGCTGTTGGAAGTACTAAGGACCCCAAAAGGTTAAACAGGAAAAAGAAAAACTCTAACAACCAAAAAGATACATTACAAACCCATGTCACTATTGTATATTTAGCAGCAATTTTAAGGAGGAAATAAATCTATCAGGTGGATGAACATCTTCAGTAAATGGCAGGATGCTACACAGTTATAAAATTTTGAAGAGTAATACAGGTATTTTTACCCTTGCACCCTAGGGAGTCATAAGACACAGACATTTTTCCACAAATTTTTATCCATTTTCTTCAAATCTGCTATATATGGCAGCTTTTCTGCCACTGAATAGTAAGAGTGGCCTGCTCTGCTACTGTTAGGTCTCACTGATGCTACTGTCTATAACACTGCTATTTTTTGCTAGAAAATGGATGAGAGTTCCTACTTGACGTTCACTGCCACAGCAAGAGTATGAATACTACAGAGGTATATTTGGTGCCTATTTTCAGAGGAAAGAACATAGTTTTCCAATATATTCTATGGTTTTACAGTACCCATTCCATAAAAAAAAAAGGAAACAAATTAAAGATGAACAAAAAACACTAAGATGCTCACTGTACAGGTCCAGTGGCAATGAAACTCCAACAGCTCTAATTTTTTTTTAAATTAATGAAACCCCAAGTCATATATTGGGGATAGGGGAAAATGTTATTTATGTATTCCTTATACATATAAAAAGTGGCTGAAAGGGTGGGAGAAAAATATCATAATGAGAAGTGTACTTGTATATTACTGTAGTTATCTTAATGTCTTCATTACGAGTATAAGGAGTCTCTCCAAAATTAATTAAAATCATCTGGTGATAGCCAGAAAAAAACATAAAATCATCTGCTTAAGGCATTAAAGCAATAAATTCATTCTTATCAGCTGCTAGCACATCACTTTAAGCTGGTCATGTTCAAGGTTTAGACTATGCATTTGCCCTCACCTTCTAAAAATTCTGATGCATTTGGTAATGCAAATGAAAGCATGAAAGCATCTCCGCATCCTGATCAAATGACAGTGATTGAGGAATTTTCTCCTGCGATATGATAGCAATTTCCAAACAATGAGAGAAAGGCCAGAAAGCTGTTCTACAGCACAAGCCACAATTGACTTTGTAGGAGTGGAAAATAGACATCTTGAATAAGGGCGACAATTTTTGCATACCAATCTTTCAAGGCAACACCAAACATATATATCTCTCACGAGCAATTACAATACCTCTATGTAATCAACAAAATTCTTTGGGCTACTGTACTAAGTTATAAAAAATATATTTCAGGAGAGGATAAAGTCAGAGGGAAAAGAGCTATAGCAGCTGGTGATACAAGGGACAAGAGTGGGAAGGGGGACATCTGACAGCCTCACCTGGCAAATCCATGACTCCTGGACCAAGATATATCAAACAGACATATCATTAACCAATCACTGTTTACATGTCCAAGTAACCAATACTGTACAGCAAAGCAAATATATGTTAACAACTCTGTGTGGCCACAAACATATACTATTTCCTTGTATGATATACTGTACTTTAATCTTCGCTAAGTTAGGGTTGCCTGAATTTATAGTTACAGTACTTCTGTGATCTGAAAGGTCATCATACAGAAAATTATGCTTAATCCATCAAGAAATAGACAAGTATTCATATTCAAAACAGTATATATGATCTAATATCTTGACATATACTGAACTTCCTACTTGACTCGTCACCTCAAACCAGCAGGGCACTCGTAATAGCTTAGACTAAATTTAAAAAAAAAAAGGGGGGGGGGGCAGTGAATTGCCAATTAGTGATGACAACTGCTCTCCCTGTGAAAAGTAACTGCAGCTATGCACTTCTCATACAGCAATCAGACAAGCTGCTCTCAAGTTTTATGATGTTTCAATACTTTATTAATGATGGTAGCATTATCTTCTACTATAAAAAATCAAATGCAGTGAAAAATGTACAAGAGGGTATTGCAAAGCTATAAACAACTGGAAGTTTACCCTCATTTGAAGCAAATGTGTAATTATCTTGGATGTTTTGTAATTCCATTGCTAATACTGTACTTTACATGAACAATATTAGCTTGCAAATTTCCAAATAATAATACTCTAGGCTTTATATAATTTCTTTTGATATTCACTCACTGAACAATATCAGCTACAAAATTTCCAGAAAATAATAAAGCTCTTGATCTTGCATCTGTCTATCTGTCTACCTATCTATCTACCTATATCTGTCTATCTATCCATCTATCTATCTATCTATCATCATCGTTATCAGCCATTGAGGTCCACTGCAGGACAGGCTTATCCCTACCAAAGCAGGGACGATACAGCCATGTATCTCTACCCAGTGGCTTAGGCTGTCTGGCAGAGACTGTATGTAAGGTGAGAAGTGCTTGTGAGTGTAATTGTTGTGTTGTAGTGGCTTTGGATGTGTGTGTAGCCTGTGAACCAAGTGTAATCGGCCCGCCGTAAGCCGATTGGGTGCAAGCATACTAGTATGCGACACTGGTTCAACCACAGCACCCCTTGTGTCTGCCAAAATGGTCAGTGGCTGGTGAACGCTTCCCAAAGTTTTTACAACTTTGGCGCAAATCGAACCCGCGCCCACCAGCGTGCCAGACGCACACTCTGCCACTGTATCACAGAGGCTCTAACTGTACATTCCAAACAAAATGTATATATATATATATATATATATA
>JAGKTI010007608.1:0-36267 GCA_018397915.1 Birgus latro
TGTGACTTAAGGGTTAAGGGACTGAATAGGGAGGCTGCCAGAGATCGAGCAGCGTGGAGAGCCGCCATTAGGTGACCAAGGCCGACACATGCAAGCATGTTGGAGCCTTCAAAAACGAAAACGAAACTAAAACAAAACCGATAAAGTAGTAAACTTGTATAGGAGGAGGAGGCTTTTAAGTGAGAGGCTCAGTATCAGTGTTGGACTGAAACATAGCTGTCTTATGACCCCATGCTTAGTTAGTAAATATGAATTGTATAGAAAAGGTCATGAGAGAGGTTGAACTTAGGATTGTGGTGAAAGTGGTGGGATAGTACTGAATGGTGGAGTACAGTATCTCAAAAATATGATGTTTGCAGATGATGCTGTGGTGCTTGCTAATAGTGAACAGTAACTTTGCAGATTGCAGTCTTGTGGATGTTATTATTAGTGTGGTTGGAAAGTAAATGTAGATAAGCTCTTGGTGATTGTTGTAGAGAGAAGTGACTGTGATGTGCTGGTATATGGAGACATGAATTGTGGGTTGAGTTTTAATAGCCTACCTCCTTATCATGTTTGATAAAAGGTAAATGAAAAGGGAAGTGGAGAGTACTGTGGTTGAGGAACACAAGATGGATGGTGCTATGAAGGCTGTAATAGGAAACAGTGTGAGTGTGGAAACTGTTGAGAGGACTGTGTGAATTTGTGTTAGTGCTCTTTTTTTTTTTTTTTTTTTTATGCAAGGAAGAAGGAACCAAAGGCCACAGGCCTGCATACTGTTCCTTCTAAGAAAAAGGAAAACAATACAAAAGAGAGCCAAATTCAAGATCCATTCATTTCGAGATGCCACTAGACCACTTTGGAGTTTACAGTGTTGTGCAGTGTTAAGAAATTAGAATTCAGAGTGAAAAAGAATTAAGTACAGAGTCAAACACTGGAGAAAATATTGTGCTGTGTTAAGAAATTAGAATTCAGAGTGCAAAGGATTAAGTGCAGAGTGAAATACTGGAGAAAGAATGTGCAGTGTTAAGAAATTAGAATTCAGAGTGAAAAAGAAGTAAGTGCAGTTTAAAACACTGGAGAAAAAAAAATTAGAATTCAGATTGCAAAGGATTAAGTGCAGCGCAATGCTGGATTGCTGTACGTGCTTCAGGTGCGCCATCACCACTGTCAGAGCCATAGAGGAGGCAGGTTAATCTTCGTGACGGCCACGAACGTGTTAAGTACCCTGGAAACTGCTAAATATTTTCCATACTCACCTCTAATTTCTGATTCTTTGGTTCCTTGTCATTTATTTTAATGGTTTTGGTCCCTTATTTGTGTAAGTAGGGTCCTAAATAGGTGCTGTGCACGTCCGGTAGGGAGTTATTAAGGTGGCTTTCAAAGTTAGGTTGAGTTGGGGTCTATTTAAGTACCTGTCCAGGGGCATTTTTCCAATGTCCTGGACAGACCCAAATTCCGGACAGTGCTTTGGCTCTATTACTTCGGATCTTGGAGGGATTACCATTCTCAAAGTCAAGGATCACCTAGACTTGAGAGGCACTCAAATTCTCTCCACAGCCTCCACAAACCTTCACCATTCACTACACTACATGGCAGCACATCTACACACACACACCAAGGAGCATCAAAACAACATCCAGCACATGATATCATACACAGATACTGTCATCTCTCCCCCTTCGCCCATCTTAGACCAGCTTCCAGAAGCATATCCGTATTCAGATCACTCGCTGCTCCATTCAGTCACTTAAAGACAACATACAGCTGTATGCACGGCTTCCTGATATCCACCCTTCTAAATCGTATCTCCCTCGTGAGGACAGGGTCCACCTGGGCAGGCTGAGATGTGGGCAGCATCCAGTCCTCTTGAGTTATCAGAAGAGGTTGGATGACTCCGTCGCCGACGCCTGTCCAGGATGCAACGCAGCACCCCATACTATTAAGCACATTATGAAAGGCTGCATTGCACACAATCACCTGCAACAACAACACAACTTACACTTCCTGAGAGCTCTGTGGGAAAGCCAGGTCTCAGCCGTGGCCTTCTTTAGGAACCTGCATCAACAACACAACTTACACTTCCTGAGAGCTCTGTGGGAAAGCCAGGTCTCAGCCGTGGCCTTCTTTAGGAACTCGGGGCTGTTCAGCCAGAATACCTAGGGAACCACAATTACTGCTGCTAATAAGGGATGCTGCTATGGTATGCCTAATGTCTGACTTACCTTGTATCTTTGACTGGGGTAAAAGTAATCTTGTTGTTTTTAAATGCATCAGAGACTCAATTCTTACACCTTTCAACCCGACAAAATCTCTCATGGGAGTGCCCACTGATGTTTAATAATATCCAGCTCAGTCATGCATCATCCTTAAACATACTGGGATTTTATTCTATTAGGATTTATCTTGGAAAGATCATATTACATCTCTTGTAAAATCTGCTGCCAAGAGATTAGGTGTGCTAAGCCTTCTTCATACCTTCTTTACCCCTACACAGTTGTTGACTTTATCTTCGGGTTTTATTTGCCCGTGTAGAGTACAACTCTCATATGCGGGGAAGCTCCCCACATACAGCTCCTCTCAACAAGGTGGAGTCAAAGGCTTTTCGTCTCATTAACTCTCCTCCTCTTACTGGCTTCCTTCAATCTCTGTCTCTTTGTGGCACTGTTGCATCTTTATCTCTTTTCTGTTGCTACTTCAATGGTCAGTGCTCTTCTGAACTGTCTGCTTGCATCCTTCCACCTCTACGACAGGCGCGTAGCACCTGTTTAGCAACAAGCTCTCGTCCCTTTTCTGTCCACCTCCCCAATGCAAGAGTTAACCATTACTTCCAGTCCTATTCCCCCAGACTCATATGTAATCATCCCACACTCTCATTTCCTAAAAAGCTTGTTGCACACAATTATGTACATTGCATCCCCAGACTTGAGTATCATTTCCTCTTCCTCATTTCTCAGTGGAGCCCCAAAACTCGTACGCCTCTCTACTCACACAACTCGGTTTTTGTACAGCTTTTTCGTTCAAAAATCGCTCCAGTTTTCATACGGTGACCCGCTATTCTCACAAAGAGATGCGGCATCGTAGTTGCTACGTGGTTGCCATTCCACTTTATGTTACGCCAGCTATGCATCACTCATACAGGCTCCATTAGATGTTGTGATAAATTACGTATTTTCGTTAGAAAATTGTACATAATCATGGGCCCTAAGAAGATTAGTGAGTCAGCTGGAGCTAAAAAAAAAAACAGTGAGAACAACAACTGAGCAGAGTAAAGAACTCACTGCAAAGTTTGAAAGTGGAACCCATGTCTCCAGTCTTGCTGTTCATTATGGTATGGCAAAATCTACCATTTCATCCATACTAAAGAACGGATTAATTCAAAATACTGTACATTGTTTTTCATGGAAAAAACGATTTGGTTTTTGAACAATTCGCAACTGGTGTAGCCTCCAGGAACAAATTGTGTATGAATTTCGGGGTTCTGCTGTACCATATGTGCATCCTCCATGTACCCCTTCATATCTTTGAGCTGCATCACCTATTATGACCATTTAAGTCCTCTCCCAAGAGTAGAGTCACATCATCCCCCATTCCATTTACCACATATATTACATCATCCCAGATTCTTTCTTTTTCTACATCATCCAAGCCAGCCTGCGGAGCATACACCGATATAAATGAATATGTTAGTCTGTCAAATAAAATTTTCATTACTGTTATCCATCCATTCATTCTTACTACATTCATTACACATTCCACTCGCTTTTCCTTAACTACTTAACCGCGGGCCATCACTTTTATGACGCTCGGTGGCAATAGCTTGAGCCGTGGGCCGTCAGTTGGGTGCTTCTCTGTTGTTTTTAATTAGTCTGGGCTTTCAAGATAAAAATATATACAGTAAGGTCCCGGGTTACGTCAGAGTTCCGTTCCTGAGACATGACGTAAGCTGATTTTGAACGTAACTCGAGTTCTGTACATTACGTCGTATGATTATACTTACCGCAGTGCATCTTACAGATTTTTCAACCATACATCGCATACTATACATGTAATAATCTTATAACAGGTATGTATAAGAAACACAGTCTTTTGAACTGATGATATTTATTGAATAAAATATAAGTTGTACTTGCTACGAGTCTTCTTCACAATAGCTCACTCGCTGCAGTAACGGCACTTCTCATTGTCATGGCAACCGAGTTATGCCGCACCTGCCTCACCCACAACTGAGTCAGGTTGCCGCTCCCTCACTCTCCCGTCCTTACACACGTGCACACTGTCAACACACATTTTATTCCTAAATTCAAACACTTTTCATACTTCATCATACAGTACAGTTTACCGTAAATTACTGCCGTAAAATATGAAGTACCAACATCATTACCAGCAGGATAATGTAAGCATTTCTAACATCAAGTTTGATGGCTTTTTTTTCCTCACTCGGACAACAAAATTATTTCAGTGATAAAATGACCGATTACTGTATGGTACCGTAATAAAGATGCATACTGTATGTCACTAACACATACCTTCTGACAACATCAGCTTGACTCGTTACTGGGGTTGCGATGTAGAAGGCACTGCATCAGGGGAGTCAGGGGCTGAAGCAGGGGAGGCCAGGGCTGAAGCAGGGGAGTCCGGAGCTGAAGCAGGGGAGTCTGGGGCTGAAGATGGGGAGTCAGGAGTTGAAGATGAGGATGAGGTTGAAGCTGGTGGTGAGGTTGTGGCTTGGTGTTCAGTTCTCTTGAAAAACTGGAGAATTGAAGACTGCTTGGTGGCATATTTCTTTTAGTCATAGATTTGACGATAACAGGACACTGCATCCTCAGTTCCCCTGTACACTTTGGCAAACCTCTCTGCATTTAGGTCCTGATCATCAAATGCAGCTATAGCTTTTTCTAGGAAGTCGAAAGCATTTGCCATTTCCTCGATCTTAAACTGTCTTAGCGGTTCTGCCTCGTCATAGATTTGACGATAACAGGACACTGCATCCTCAATTCCCCTTTACACTTTGGCAAACCTCTCTGCATTTGGGTCCTGATCTTCAAATGCAGCCATTGCTTTTTCTAGGAAGTCGAAAGCATTTGCCATTTCCTTGATCTTAAACTGTCTTAGCGGTTCTGCCTCATCACTTTTTTTCATCATTTTCCATTTATTTTCCAAGGTCTAGTAAGTCCTCATTACTCAACTCTTGATTATGTGAATCAATAAGTTCATTTACATCACTCTCGTCTATGTCCAGATTTAAATCATTTCCAATTTTCACACAGTTGTGCTTGACTTCAAGTATAATGTCTTCATCAAATCCTTTAAAGTCATTTATGAGGTAAGGGCACACTTTTTTCCACACTCCGTGCATATTTGTCGCAGTCACTTCAGCCCAACATTCTCCAATATTTTTAACTGCTTTATAGATGTTGAAATCTTTCCAGATTTCTTTGAGCGTTACTTTACCATTTTCTGTTGCTCGTATTGCCTGTCTGAATGTTTTTCTCAGGTAGTATGCCTTGAGTGCCCTTATTACACCTTGGTCCATGGGTTGTAGTATTGATGTTGTGTTTGGTGGCATAAACACAACTTTCACATTAGGGTGCAACTCCGTCAAGCTCGAAGGATGACAAGGAGCATTATCAATGATGAGAAGAGCTTTGAATGGCAGGTTATTCATAGCACAATACCGTTCAACTTCTGGCACGAAACACTTTGAAAACCACTGAATGAAAATTGCACTCGTCATCCAGGCCTTTAAATGACTTTCCAATAAACTGGTAGGCTAGCTTTAAGGATCCCCCTTAGAGCTCTTGGATTTTCTGAGTGGTATACGAGTAGCGGTTTAAGCTTGAAATCGCCAGCACAGTTTCCCCCCAAAAGTAGCATTAGGTGTTCTTTGGATGCTTTGTGCCCTGGCATGGTTTTTTCTTCTTTAGCAATGTAGGTTCTGTTAGACATTCGTTTCCAGGTTAGTCCCGTTTCATCAACATTAAAAATAAGTTCTGGAATGTAGCCTTCCTTCTCAATCAACTCCTCCAACTCTTTAACAAATGTTTTTGCTGCTTCGTCATCTGCACTGGCTATTTCTCCGAAAATTCTTCTGCTGGTTAGGTTTGCTCGAGCCCTGAATCGAGTAAACCAACCTTTTGATGCCACAAATGTCTTGTTAGTCTCACTTTCCTCACCTTTTTCTTTCTTAAGGTCTTGGTAGAGTGTGCGTCCTTTCTCACAGATTAACTGTTCACTCAGAGGCATGCACCATTGATTATTGTCCTCAATCCACAGCATTAGCATACGTTCCATCTCAGTCAACAGTCCCGATCTTTGCTTAGTAATCACAGTTGATTGCATAGGAGTTGCACCTTTAACGCGAGTCAAGATACGTTCCGTGTCTTTGATGATGGTAGCTACCGTAGTATGGCTCATCCCCAGCGCATGCCCGATCGCTGATGCCTTTTCTCCTTTCTCATTACGCTTAATAATATCGACTTTTTCACGTAATGTGATGGTCTTGCTTTTCTTGGAGTCATTATGGTCACTAGGAAGCTGTCTCTTAGGCATCATGGAATCAGGTGAAAAACAAACGCAAGAAAATTGCAGGTGGTAGCAGCAGCGAGACTGAGAGCGATTTTTGGTAGTCAAGCGTGAAGCAGGAAAACACCAACATCTTGCTGTAGACAGCAACACTTTAAAAACCGAGCTTTACGTATTTTTTTCTTTATTTTCTTATATTTTAAAATTTCCTCTTGCGAACTGACTGTCGTAACCTCGAATTGACTTAAGTCGATACCGACGTAACCCAGGACCTTACTGTATAAAAAATTTGGAGAGATGCCTGAGTGATATTTATATTCACCGAGACAAACCTAATTTAGTATGTATTGTCAATATTTCCAACGAGTTATTTCATAGCATATATAATAAGAGCTGATTTTAAACCCTTTTATTCCCAGATATGTACCTAAATCAGTTGAATGTCGTCCTTGAAGGTGTAATGACGTCACTGTCGCGCCCGTCCATTTCCACCACTTTGGCGGCCATTTTAAATTACCCTGTGACCTTTACCCCAACAAAACATCATGTGGGAAGCGGTAAATGACTGAAGATATATATAAGTGTAATAATGTAATAGGAATGTAAAGTGTGAGTGTGTATATGGATACGAGCTGTGAACTAGTGCGCTTGGGATGGTCTCATTTTCAGTTGCTTTCACAGTGTCTTTTTGTGGGAGCATGGATAATTGTAAATAACTGAATAGTGTTTGTATTGATAACATTAGACATTGGTATTCATATTACGGGCTGTGGGAAAGTTTAAATTGGAGACTTTGTTACCCAACTTCAGAATTCTCCACAAGTCCTATGGTAGTTGGTGAGTGCTAAAAATACATCCCAGGAGAAAGCAGAAGGTATGTGCCATATGCATATGTAATTATAATATTCTAGGACAAATAACTGATTTTTGGGAAATATTTTAAGAAAGTCAGTCGGAGCACGAATTACCCCTGGTGGGAAGTGCCAGGACCGCCTCTCACAACCCCTCAGTTTATGGGTTAACTAGCACACCCACATCACCATGTCCGTCAGCCTTTCCCTGCCAAAATATCTTTTTATACCGACTGTCCCTCCGGGCAGTCAGTCTGGCTGATCCTCCCCTATATCTAGCCTTCTGTACTGTGGGTCACAAAAGTATTGGTGCATAGGGAGTCAGATGCTTACTGAAAACAGTTAAACAACTGCTGTACATTACCAGCTACTCATTATGTTGGCTATTAAGAAGTCTTTTTATATATATGATCATGTGCTGCCTAGCATCCACAATACATTATGAAAAATAGGACATTAGTAATCTAGACGTTACGTGATTACCATCACTTATACACTGTATACTGTACACTGTATACTGTACGGTATGTTGTACCTTATATACAGGTACTGTATATGGTATATAGTGTACTGTATATTACTTTTAAAAGTACAGTACAGTATAAAAAGTGCAAATTAATACAATAATACAATATGTAATGTTATTAAACCTAATGCAAGGATACGCAAGAACACTCGAAAGTGGTAGCAAAGATGTGACTGGATGCAGTTGCCTGCAGCTGGTGTTGATGACACTGTTATACAGTAAACTTTTACTGCTTGTTAGTAAACTTTCAATGCTTTTTGGTGTATTTTTTACTTCATTAATGTATGTAGGGGAAAAAAAAATACTAAGACATATGACCAGTATTACAGTGTACCTGTTTAGGTTATACAGAAGGTAGTCAGCAGGTAGCAGAATGATGGAATAATGTAACATCTGACTGAAGAGAGAGGCTTCATGAAAAATATGGTGCAAATATATGAGTAATCTGAATGTAGTTTTATCATGCCATTTTTCACTGATCTGTGTACATTGAATCTTATTCTCTCTCACAGTTAAAGTAACAGACCGTCTTTTGTGCAGTGGCAACTTACCAGTGGTGGTTAATGGCCATTTTGGACTTGGTGTCCAGCTCTCCAATAAACGAGTAAGTTGGTGTCATTCTTCATTGTTATGTATTTGTATTGTTTATTGTACTGTATACTGTATTGATTGGTTATCAATGTATTGCTTATCTTGATGATCATAACCCAGTTTCCCACATTTACATTATGGTCAGGTGAGCTGAATAAGGGTTGTCCTTGATAACTGTTGATTTTTTAAAACTGTCAGTTTGTTATATTCCAAGCAGGTTTGGATATTTCAAAACACCTCTTCCTTTGCACATTGCATCTCAGTATCCTCTGGTATGTTATTAACTGGTCAGCTACTCTTGGCCCTTTCAGTGTGTGGGCACCTGTTTTATTTGGAAAAAAAATGGTCTTATTAGCCAAAATAAGGATGTTCTTGGGCAAAGTAAATTACTGGAGACTGTTTCTAACCCAATCAACATAGGAACATCTTGTTTTAGCTGAAAAATTATATGGTATATCTTGTAGCATAGCCGAAAGCAAAAATAGACATTCTTGTTATATAATACATACATACATATATATACTTTTGCAAGGGAGTATTTGTTGCCTGCCTGGGGTCATTCTTTTTTTCTTTACCTGCTGGCTGTTGCATGGCCTCCTGCATCAGTGCCCTGTTGGAGTGGCCGAACTCTGAGGCTCCTGCTTAGGACCTCATCCCACATTTCATATGATCTGCTAACAGAAATTGTTCCTTTACTGTTCAGGTCTGTACAGTGCCAAACCCAACTGTTCACACATTCACTTAACATATATGGGACATTTACCCTACTTATTCAGGCACTGAATCCATTGAGCCTGGCATGGAACCCATTGAGCCAAATAAATCTATCTATCTATTGCCAGAGGCCATAATCCCGTAAGGGGTGGCCATTTGACTTTGAGTTATTTGTTCTGCAGGGAGGGGCACTAACCCTCCACCAACCCACTTGCTGACACGTAGGGAGCACGTATGGTTTGGTTATATGGTTACCACCCAGCATTGTAAATGGTTTCCTGGCTTACAGGAAACCATTTGGGTTGTCACTCAATGTAAAGCCACCTGTAAAGGAAAGAAATGCAACAAGAAGTGACAGGAAAGATGGGAAAAATAGGAAGAGAGGAGGACAGGCACAGAAAAAGAATGATAAAGGCTAAGGAAGAAGTAGGCAGCACTACATAAAAGCAGATGAATTAGATAGTCTGTGGCCTTTATGAGTGGGAATGTTAAGATACAAATGTACAGTATATTTTGGTAAGCATGTACTGTATGAATCAAATAGATGCATGGTGGTTTAGAAGGGTACGGTACTCCATCTAGATGTGGCCTTTTTGGATCATAGACTTTTGTTCTCATTGAGTAAGGAGGCTCAATGGCTATAGCTGGTTAATATCCTTTTTTTGTATTGCTGCGGAGTATGGCAATGGTAGAAGGATTTTTGTGACACAGAATAGGACAGTAAGGTGTAATAAGCCAAATAAATCAATTAGGAAAAGGTGTTAAGAAACTTCCTTAACCCCTAAAAGACAGGTGTCTAGATATGCTGTCTGTGGGTACTAGGACAGAAAAGACGGATGTCCGCATATGTGGTCCCCCCGGACCCCCACCCCACCCCACCCCACCCCCTCTACCCCCGTACCACCATACCCACACACCATCCCCTCCACTCCCACCCCCCCATCCCCATCTCCCTACTGCCCTCCCACCCCCACCATCCCCATCTCCCCATTGCCCCCCAACCATCTCCCACCCCCCACCATCCCCCACTGCCATCTCTACCCCCCTGCTGCCCCTACCCCTCACCCCCATCCCCATCCCCCCACCCCATCCCCATCCCCCATCACCACCACCCCACAATCCCCCTCCCCATCCCCTACCTCTCACCCCCCATCCTCCCCCACCTCCAACACCCCCCCACACCACAAACTCCCCCTGCCCAACTTCTCCCATCCCCCATAATCACCCCCACTCTCCATCCATACTCCACACCCTTCCTACACCTAGGTGCCTCACCCCCCTTCTCCCCAATCCCCACCCCACACCTCCCTAGCCACCCCCTAACCCCTCTGCACCACCCCCCAACCACCCCACAACCTTCCAACCACCCCCCACAAACCCCCCACCGATTATGCCCATCCTAAGAGTATGTCAAAACATTCCAATGGCCTGTTTTTTTTTTTTTTTTTAATGCAAAAAAGAAGGATCCGAAGGCCAGGAGCTGGCAGTTATCATTCCTTCCAAGAAAATATAAAAAAGAATACAAAAGAGAGCCAAATTCAAGATCTGTTCATTTTGAGATGCCTGGACACACTGCTTTTGAAAGACTGGAGATCATAGGAAGTAGGAAATAAAGACAGAGGGAGACAGTTCCAGAGGTGACCTTTTGCATAGTTAAGGACTGGGAGTAATGGTTAACTCTTGAATTAGAGAGTTGGACAGAAAAGGGATGAGAGTTTGTTGCTATACGGGTGCTATGCACCTGTCATAGAGGTAGAGGGATGCAAGCCTACAGTTCGGAGGAGTAGTGACCATTGAGGTAGCGATAGAAAAGAGATAAAGATGCAACAGTGCTGCAAAGAGACAGAGGTTGAAGGGAGCCAGTAAGAGGAGGAGAGTTAATGAAATGAAAAGCCTTTGACTCCACCCTATTGAGAAGAGCTGTATGTGGGGAGCCTCCCCACACATGAGAGTTGTACTCCACACAAGGGCGAATAAAACCCGTGTATAAAGTCAACAACTGTGCAGGGGTAAAGAAGGTACAGAGTCGGCTTAGCACACCCAATCTCTTGGAAGTAGATTGTACAAGAGATTCAGTATGATCTTTTCAAGTTAAGTCCTGAGTGAATGAAACCCCAGGCATATTCAAGGATGATGCAGGATTGAGCTGGATATTATTAAACATTAGTGGGTACTCCTGTGGAAGATTTTGTTGGGTTGATAAGGGTAAGAAATGAGTTTTTGATGCATTAAAAACAACAAGATTATTTTTACCTCAGTCAGAGATACAAGCCAAGTCAGACATTAGGCGTGCCATAGCCTCATCCCTTGTTTGTTGAAGTAATTGCTGAGATGGACGTTACGAGAATCAAATGGAAAGGTGAAGGGTGGAATCATCAGCGTGTGAGTGGCTACGGTTAGATGTACAGCTTAGAAGGTCATTGATGAATAAAAGGAAGAGAGTTGGTGATAGGACAGAGCCCTGAAGAACACCACTGTTGATAGATCTAGGAGAAGAACGATGGCTGTCTACAACAGCGGCTATAGAACAACCAGAAAGGAAGGTATAGCTGAAGGCACAGATAGAAGGATTGAAACCGTAAGAGGACTGTTTGGAAATTAAAGATTTATGCCAGACTCGATCGAAAGCCTTTGAGATGTCAAGTGCAATGGCAGAGCTTTCTCCAAAGTCCTGAAAGGAGAATGACCAGGAGTCTGAAAGGTAGGTGAAAGATTGCCAGTGGAGCGTCCCGGATGGAACCCAAAGGTTGTGATGGGAAAGATGCTTTAAAATTTTTCTGTTAAAAATTGACTTGAAAACTTTTGAGACACAGGATGTTAAAGCAATTGGATGATAGTTAGAGGGTTGGGAATGGTCACCCTTCTTTGGGACTGGCTGAATGAGAGCAAACTTCCAGCAAGAAGGAAAGGTACAAGTTAACGTTAACCATTGATAATAGAGTCCTAAATATGAGTGGTGGTTAGGGTTCCTTGCTTATGCTATGCTACTTACGGATGAGTGACAGGGCACTTTTGCCTGAAATGTTTGGATTGAATTGCATAGCCCCTGGCCCCTACACTCCTGATGAAGCAAAGAATGATTGAGCGTAGGCTGGATGGATGTCCCTTTGAATGATACAAGTTGGGAAATGACTGGTATATAGACTTAGTACTGTGGGCTGCTGTATTTGATGCAGCTCAGTCTGACAGACATGGGATGTGGGATAAAAATTAGAAGTAGTAATCATGTAAGCATCATGTATGTGATAGTTTAAGGTTATGCCATCAGATTCTTTAATTTTTATTAAAGGTATGATTAGAGAAAGAGTGAATATTGATGAGATGCAGTTTGGGTTTATGCCAGGCAGGGGGACCATTGGTGCCATATTCATTGTTCGACAGCTTCAGGAAAAATATATTGGAAAGAAAAGGGAATTGTATTTTGTTTTTGTTGATCTGGAAAAGGCCTTTGACTGAGTCCCTAGAGAGGTGGTGAAGTGGGGAATGAGAAAGCTAGGGTTGGAAGAGAGGCTGGTTAGGGTGGTAGCTCGATCGGTAGAGAGTTGGCTTGCAGTCCCGAGGGACCCAGGTTCGAATCCTCGCTGAGGCAGGGAACAGTTTAAGGATTTGAAT
Source organism: Birgus latro (assembly GCA_018397915.1). Lineage (NCBI taxonomy): Eukaryota > Metazoa > Arthropoda > Malacostraca > Decapoda > Coenobitidae > Birgus > Birgus latro. The sequence continues at coordinate 12,799 of JAGKTI010007608.1, forward strand.
TTCATTAAATCAGGCTTTACTGATCTACCAGAAGACCCGCCGACATGTCGTAAAAATAACCCCGCTAATACCAATACACCAGTCCTGTATGAGACAGCCCTAGCATGTATTCAATATGGACGGTTGGTGTTAAGCGCCGAAGTGGTGACATGTAGAGGTGTATGGAGGACGGCTGGGCCTTGATAGCAGGCTGTAAAGCCTATGCCCAGAGTCGGACATACATTAAAAAAAAAAAAAAAAAACATGGATGCTCGCACCCAGGTAAGAGTGAATGGAGTTTTGAGTGATGAGTTTTCCGTGAATGTTGGTGTGCATTAGGGGTCAGTTTCCCTTGTTGTTTATCATGGTACCTGATGCCCTCTCACGTGACTTCAGAGATGGACTCCCGTGGGAGATGTTGTGTGCTGATGATTTGGTGTTGATTGCAGAGAATGAAAAGGAGGCGGAGGAAAGATTTAAGAGATGGTATGGGGCACAAAGGCTTAAGGGTAAATGCAGATAAAACAAAAGTGATGATATCTAGGGTTGGTGGCAGTAAAATCAGAGGAGAGGGAGAGTGGCCATGTGCAGTTTGCCACAAAGGTGTGGGAAGTAATTCCATCTTGTGTAGTGTTTGTGATAAATGGGTGCACAAGAGATGTAGTGGTATTAGAGGTAGACTGCGAGATAATGCTGATTTTATGTGTGTGGCGTGTCAGGTAGAGCAGGTGGAGATTGTTAGGCATGAAAGGATTGAACTTGCTAGTGAGTCTTTTGAGTGTGTGGAAGAGTTTTGTTATTTGGGAGATGTTATGTGGTGGAGGTGGGGCTGGAGCTAGCTAGGTTGCTAGGGTGAGAAGTGGTTGGAAGAAGTTCAGGGAGCTGTTGCCTCTCCTGACATTGAGAGGACTCTCCTTACATGCCAAGGGGTCTTTGTATGCAGCATGTGTTAGGAGTGTGATGCTGTATGGTAGTGAGACCTGGGCGGTAAAGGAAGAGGATATTCACAGGTTTAAATATACAGAAATGACAATGATTATTAGGTGGATGTGCAGTGCATCCCTGCGTTCAAGGCCTAGGGGGGCTGGGTTTACGATGGAAGAGTTGAGAGGTAGGATGGGACTGGAGTGCATTGGTGTTGTGATGAGGAGAGGTAGGCTGCGGTGGTTTGGACATGTGGAGAGGATGGGGGATGATAATTGGGTGCAGAAGGTGAGAAGTTGTTAATACTGGGGGAGAGGTTGGGAGGGGTAGACCGAGAAAGACATGGGACGAGGTCATTAAGTGTGACCTCAGGGTTAAGGGATTGAACAGGGAGGCTGCCAAAGATCGAGCAGCGTGGAGAGCTGCCATTAGGTGAAACAAAATGAAAAACGAAACTTGTCAGTGTGAATTCAATATGTATGTAATTTTGATTACCAGTTTCAGTAATCTCTAAGCTTTATGTTTTAGGTTTTTGTTTTTGGACACTCTTGTACCTCCCTCTCTTTTGTAATAATGGGAAATGGGTTTAAAGTGTTCATGATATCTGGAAATTGAATTTAGCTGTGAGCAGTATTGATTGCCATGATGTTCTGGTAAATTTTCATGATTTGTGCTGCATATGAACCTAATTACTTGTTTTTTGTTACAGGAATCCAATAATAGAAATGAAGAGGAGTTTTCAAGGTTAGTTATTGTTTGCTTCATATTGTGCAGTGTATGCAGTAATTGTGTGCGAAGCAGTTATACCACATATTGATGGAAAAAGTTAACCAATATTGTTTGTTGCAGAGAAATGTTTTAATACTGTATCAAAATCAAATGTCACTCTAGTATAGGAATACATTTTGCTGATGAATTTTAAAGATAACTTGTTCTGTCCATGTCAGCTGTGGGTTTAACCTGTGGATTGCGCAATTACTTTTTTTTTTTTTCTTCCCGCCCCGTGGTGTGCAAAAAATTATTTTTTTTATTATTATAAACTTGAAGATAAACATCCAGGGCATCATCTGGTGAAAAAAATCTCTCTCTCTCTCTCTGTCTCTCTTTCTGTCCGTCTTTGCGTAACGCAGTGCATAAATTTGCATGGGGATGGAGTGAAAAAATTAACAAAAAAAATAGTTTTTATTATAAACTTGAAGATGAACATCCAGGGCATCATCTGGTGGTAAAAAAAAAAAAAAAAAAAAATAATAATAATAATAATAAAAAATCTGTCTTTGCATAGTGCCACGTGTAAGTTTGCGTAGGGGTGGAGTAGTTAGCAGTAATGCACGGCCACTGGAAAGTTAGCACAGCCTGAGCTGTGGCTCGTAGCGCAACGCTACCCAGTCTGAGCTGTGGCTCGCAGTCCACGGGTTAACTGCATATAGGGCATCTTATGCCTACTTCTGTTATTACAGCTAGGGTTCGATTCCCCCATGAATTGAATCCTTTGACCATAAGATTTCTCTAAACAGTTTTTTATACATAGTAAAACAAAGGTTGGACTACAAATGTGGGCAATTGTGTGCGTGTATGCGCCAACGCAAGATCGTGTAAGTAGAGTGAGAGAAGAGTTTTGGACAAATGTGGAAGCCTGCTTGGAAAAGTTTGAAAGGAATGAGAGAGTGTTTCTGATTGGAGATATGAATGGAAAAGTAGGTAATGAGAAGGTGGATGGAGTGGTTGGTGAGTGGGGTGTGCCTGCTGAGATGGATGAGAATGGCAGTGCTTTAGTGGACATTTGTCCTGGGAGGGGGTTGGTGGTAGCTAATACCCTCTTCAGGCACAAAATGATCCATAGGTATACATGGCGAGTGGTGAGAAGAGAGAACCGGGGAATGAATGAACGGAAGGCAATGATTGACTGTGTGTGTGGATGAAAGGATGAGAAGATGTGTAATGGATGCAAGAGTATATAGAGGTTGGGGGAGTGGACTTTCTCCAAACAAGATGGAGGAAGAGAAGAAGGGAAAGACAGGAGGAAGTAAGTGTTACAAGGAGGGTAGAAAAGTTACAAGAAGATGGAATAAAGGCTGAATATAGAAGGGAAGTGGAGGAGCGATTGCATAAATATAGATTGGAGCAGATGGGGGACGTGGAGGGTGTGTGCAAGGTATTCACAGAAGAAATCTGTGCAGCATGTGAGGTGGTGTGTGGGGTGAAGAGAAGACGAAAGGGGGTTCAGGGAACAGCATGGTGGACTGAAGAGGTGAAAGAGGCTGTGGCACAAAAGAAGAAAGCATATAATGAGTGGATGAGGAACAGGGGCGACGAAGAAGCTGAAAGACGGACGAGAGAGTTATATGTTGTGTGGAGGAGAGAGGTGAAAAGATTAGTAAGAGAGAGTAAGAAGAGAATGGATGAGGAGTTTGGATGGAATTTGAGTGCAAAGTGGAGGGAATGTAAGAAAATGTTCTGGAAGGAGGTAAAGAGAGCTAGACAGGGTGCCAACGAAGTCAGTGGGGGTGTGAAAGATAAAAATGGTAGATTACTAGTGGAGAAGGGAGAAAAAGTAAACAGATGGAGAGAACACTTTAATGAACTGTTGAACATAGAGAATGAAAGTAATGCAAGTATAAGTGGCTGGGGAATGGCAGGGAGAAGGAGGGTTGTGAGAAGAGAGGAAGAAATCACCAGGATGGAAGTGGTAGAAGCAATGAAGAAAGTTAAAATGGGGAAAGCTCCAGGAATTGATGGAGTGTGTGGTGAAATGCTGAAGCATGGGGGAGAGATAGTAATAGAATGGATGTGGAAGGTGTGCAGATTGGCTTGAGAGGAGGGTAGAGTCCCGGAGGATTGGAAGTCAGGTATAATTATTTCTCTGTACAAAGGAAAAGGGGAAAAAGCAGTGTGTGGTAATCATAGGGGCATTTGCCTTCTCAGTGTAATAGGAAAAATATATGGTAGGATACTTATTGACAGAGTTAGGGAAATTACTGAGGAATTAGTTGGAGAAGAACAAGGAGGTTTTAGGAAGGGAAGAGGTTGTGTAGACCAGATATTCATTCTTAGATCCGTAGTGGAAAAGTTTCTAGAGAAGGGCAAGAAGTTGTATGCAGCCTTCATGGATCTGGAGAAAGCATATGACAGGGTGGATAGACAAGGTTTGTGGAAGGTATTAAGAATATATGGAGTGGATGGGAAGTTGTTGAAGGCAGTGAAGAGTATGTATGAGGGTGCTAAGGCTGCAGTGCGTGTGGATGGCAAACTGAGTGAGTCTTTCCATTTGAAGGTTGGATTGAAGCAAGGATGTGTCATGTCTCCATGGTTGTTCAATCTGTATATGGATGGGGTTATAAAAGAGATACAAGGTCGGGCAGTGGATGTTGGAGTGGCCCTAGTGAGAGAGGGCAGTGTTTGGAAACTCCCTGTACTGTTGTTTGCAGATGATACTGTGTTGTTGAGTGAAGACGAAGGGGAGCTGCAAGGCTTTGTAGATGAGTTTGGGAGAGTGTATAAGAAACGGAATCTAAAGGTGAATGTAGGGAAGAGTAAAGTTATGGTCTTCGAGAGAAGTGAAGCGAGTGAGTGTACAGTGAGATTGGATGGGAAGGATATGGAGAATGTGAGTGAATTTAAGTACTTGGGCAGTGTGATGAGTAAGGATGGTAGTCTGGAGGGTGAAGTGCTCGAAAGGGTACAGCAGGGAAGGAAGGTTGCTGGTTCGTTGAAAGCAGTGATAAGAAACAGGGAGGTGAGCATGGATGTGAAAAAGTTGTTACATGACAGTGTTGTGATACCGACTCTGACATATGGAAGTGAAGCTTGGACCCTGTTGGAAGGACAGAAGTCAAGAGTGAGAGCAGTGGAAATGAGTTATTTGAGAGGAGCTTGTGGAGTCACATGGAGAGACAGACTAACAAATGAGGAAGTGAAGGAGCGTTGTGGTGTGGTTGAGGACGTGATGGGAAGCGTTAGGAGAAACACGTTAAGGTGGTTTGGGCATGTGGAGAGGATGGAGAGTGAAAGATTGACGAGGAGAGTGTATGTGAGTGAGGTGGAGGGAGCGAGAGGGAGGGGGAGGCCGAGGATGAGATGGAGGGATGGAGTGGAGAGGTATATGAGAGAGAGGGGGGTGTGAGTTGGGAGCGTGGTAGTGAAATGGCAGGGGACAGAGTGACATGGAGGCGATTTGTTTGTGGCCACCCCGTTCGGGATTGAGGCGTCTGGCAGTAGATAGATAGAAAACAAATTACACTTAAACCAGTCACTGCAAATCCTAGGAACATTGCCATGAAATTTAGCAGCTCATAGTAACATCTGTAATGGCATGGGTGGTCGTATTGTATCATTTATAAATAATCCAACCTGCTTGCATGCATCGGCCGTGGTCACCCAGTGGCAGCTTTCCTTGCTGCTCGATCTCTGGCAGTCTCCCTATTCTTTGAGGTCACACTTTATGACCTGGTCCCAGGTCTTGTCAGTTTGCCCCTTGCAACCCCGCCCCAGATGTTCACACTCCTCACTTTCTGCACCCAGTTGTCATCCTTCATCCTCTCCAAATTCGCAGACCATCTCAGTCTACCCCTCCTCATCACAGTACCAATACACTCCAGTCACATCCTTCCCCTCAACTCTTTAGTCTTACACACAGCCTCCCTAGGCCACACATTCAAGGATGCACTATATATCCATTTAATCATTATCATTTCTGTATGTTTGATCCTACGAATATCCTCTTCCTTTACTGCCCAGGTCTTGCCACCATACAGCATTACACTCCTGATACATGCCGCATACAAAGATCCCTTTGCACGGAGGGAGAGCTGTCTCATTGTCAAGAGAGGCAACAGCTCCCTGAACTTCCTCCAACCACTCCTTACTCTAGCTCCACCTCCAGTACATAACATGTCCCATCATCATTGTCACCATCATCAATAATCATCTGGACTTCCTTTCCCACCCTAGGGCGGGGTAAGGAGTAGCAGCATCCAGACAGCCAATGTTTGCCCAGTTCAGTGGGCCATGCTTCCATTCACTCATCATTCATGCCCATGGAATCTTGGCTCCTTCTGATAGGCCAAAAGGTTTCACCACATACTGTACCTTCATATAGGCTATACCTATCCAGTAAAGTCAATCTGAATGCTGTCACATTAAAAAGAGGTGCCAAATCATGCCCTTCTCTGCACAAAATTCATCCATCCTGCTTGATCTCTTGTTAGTCCCTTCACCTCACCATCTTGGATACCTCATTTCCTCACACACTCATCCACCATGTCTCTCCACCTTCTTGGCCTACCACACCTCCTCCCTTCTTCAAATTCACTCAAGATTTACCTTTTTCACCACTCTGTTGTCAACCATTCTCTTGACATGGCCATACCATCGCGGTACGCTCTTTTTGATTCTGGTGTCGATGGACTTCTTCACTCTGCATCATTCACGAATCACATAATTCTGTATCCTATCCTCTCTATATACTCCACATACATTCCTCAACAGTCCCATTTCCACTCCTGTTACTCTTGATTTCTCATTTTCTTGGCACACCATAGTCTCGCACTCATATGTTAAAGTTGGCACTAACATTCCTTCATGTAAGCCTCGCACTGCTGCAACACTCAGGCCTCTGTTTCTTACAAGGCCTTCATAGCACCAGCTACTTTCTTTCCTTGTGTCACTCTACTTTCCACATCCTTTGAACATTTTACTCTGTTTTCTATCACTGTACCCAGGTATTTGAACTCTCTCACCAGTTCCAGTCTCTCTCCATTCACTGTAACATCACACTGGGAGTCACCTTTTCTCTCAGTAACCATCACTTTACTCTTTTGTACATTTACTCTGAAGCCATGTTGCTCACAGAGATCTACAAAACTCTACAATAGTATACCAAGCTTTTGTCCAGTATTTGCAAGTAGTACTGCATTATCTGCATTCGTCAAATTTGAAATATTCCATCCATCACCATTCATTACTTACGCCGTGCCTCTCTCCATTACCCTTGTTTTTACTTCTCTCATCACCCCAGTCATACTGTATATATATATATATACTGAACAACCATGAGGACATCACAAAACCTTGTCGCACACCCACATTGATTGTGAACCATTTACTTACAACGTGCCCATTTACTTGTCTCACTACCATCATAAAACCATTAATGGCACCTAGCAGCTTACCATCTACACAATACATATGCTAAACCGTCCACAATCCATCTGTGTCTACTCTGTTGAATGCTTTTTCCAGATCCATGAATTCCATAAACACATAGTCCTTCTCACAAGCCTTCTCGAGTATCTGTCTCACTGCAGATATTTGATCAACACATCCTCTCCCACTCATAAAGCTGCCCTGTTTGTCACTCACTAGGCCTCCTGATATCTCTCTTACTTTTTCTGTAATAATTCTTCCATATAGTGTACCCTCCTTACAACACTCGACAGACTTACGCCAAGATAGTTCTTTCACTCACTTCTATTGATCTATCTATCTTGCCAGATGCCTCAATCCCGCACGGGGTGGCCACAAATTTGCATTAATTTTCTTCCTAGATCATCATTTAGCTCCTCCTCTTTGCTCTTTACTAGTCTCTTTACTTCTTAATGTAAAGTGCTTGAAAGGGTACAACAAGGAAGAAGGGTTGCTGGTTCCTTGAAAGCATTGATAAGAAACAGGGAAGTGAGCATGGAAGTTAAAAAGCTACTGCATGACAGTATTGTGATACCAACTCTAATGTATGGAAGTGAAGCTTGGACCTTGTTGGAGGGACAGAAGTCAAGAGTGAGAGCAGTGAAAATGAGTTATTTGAGAGGATCATGTGGAGTCACATGGAGAGACAGACTGACAAATGAGGAAGAGAAGGAACGTTGTGGTGTGGATGTGGATGTGATCGGAAGTGTTAGGAGAAACACGCTGAGTGGTTTCGCCATGTGGAGAGGATGGAGAGTGAGAGACTGACAAGGAGAGTTTATGTAAGTGAGGTGGAGGGGGGGAGAGGGAGGGGGAAGCCAAGGATGAGATGGAGGGATGGAGTGGATAGGTATATGAGAGAGGGGGGGGGTCTGAGCTGGGAGCAGGGCAATGAAATGGCAGGGGACAGGGTGACATGGAGGCAATGTGTTTGTGGCCGCCTGTTACGGGATTGAGACATCTGGCAATGGGTCAGTGCACTGAGTGGTCCTGCCATCTGGTGGGAATCTGTGAACTTCTCCCAGATGAGAGAATAGCTGTTGTGATGGTTTACATCAACAAAACTAAGGGTTCAACCATATTCATGGCCTTATAAAGAAGATGGTTTTGGAAAAAATAGTACAGTATTCAGACTTATGTTCTACTCCTGTCTATCAGGTAATTTCAAGGGATGTATTAAAGAGGGTTTATGTGGAAATATTGCCTTCATGCATGTATAAAGATGGTAAGTGATTCGTATAAGAGTAATAGGATTTCCATTTCTTAAAAACAATGATGAAAGATATGGATAAATTCACCATGCAACATTTCCATTCGGCACTTGGCTCTGCCACGCATACGACTGTAAACAAACACGAGACTGGCGTGGTGCGTTGGTGATGGGGTTACTTGGTTGCGTGACTGACAATAAGAACAGTTAGCAAAATGACAAACTTTTTTTGCACTGTGGCTGACTGCAAATCAAATTCAACTTAACTCAGACCAGCGCCCATTCATGAAACCAGTGAAGGGATGGGCTGGTTTTCATCAAAGATGGACGCCAAACATCATAGGCTGTGGGATCCGCAATGTAGAAGAGGTGTTGAGAGGAGAGCAACCAGGAAAACATGTTGTACATTGCTCTGACAGCGAATTTTAAACTATGGCAAAATTTGTGCATGAAAGCATTTCTCCATATTTTTACCACGTTATAGTCTTATGCCAATTATATTGGATGTTTATTGAACAGTAAATTGTATGTAGAAGTTAATTCCATTGAGATGATAATTCCTGTTTTATGATTTTTTTTTTTCTTCTAATGCCATTTACACACCAATAGCATGATTGTCAAAGGCATCTGAAAAATTTTGTGATTTAAGGAACATACATGAAAGCACGTAGAAAAATTTATCTCTGAAACCCGCAATTCACGTTTCTAGAAATTCACACTCTCCCACCAGATGGCAGGCCCACTCAGTGCACTGGCCCATAGATAGATAGATAGTCTCTTTATGTGCATCTTGCTCTTAGTAAATTCAGTTCTTATTTCAGTTGAACCCCTGTCCTGTATTCACTCTAGCTACTTCTTCCTCTTTTCCTCCACCGCTCTCTTAACTTCTTCATTCCACCATGCAGTACCTTTCTTCTTTGTTGTAACTCATGCAACACCACACTCTTCTTTAGCATTCCTAACTAAGCAGTCCCTTTATGCATTCTACAAATTTTCCAGATCCATTTCATTTCAGTTCACTGATTTCAACTCCTCCCCTACTTTGGCCCTGTATTCATCTGCCATTTCTTCGGCGGCATATGCCTCTGGCAGTTGCGCCACCAGATTTTAATTATACTGTATACAGTCAATATGCCATTTCTTTAATCCTCAGCTTCTCGACTTTCAATCTCTCTCCCTGACTGCTCCTTTCTCTATTGATCTGCGTCACTCCTCTCAGCTTGATCTTGCATACCATAGGTATATGCTCAGACACCTCCACATCGTCCTTTCACTGTCCTTGTATCAACTGCACTTTCCAGCATCGATTTCTCTATGAGCACATAGTCAGTCAGGCTCCTTTCAACAAGATCTCCATTCTCCTTGTGCCTTATATATTTATGTGCATCTTTATGCTTGAAATACAGTTGCAAATGCGCAACATCCCTTCCTTACACAAGGCCTTCAGTTGCTTTCCATCATCATTCTTTCCTGGTACTCGAGTACTACCGATTATATCAATATATCATTCACAGGACCATTGCCTACTCTCCCATTCACATCACCCATTACAAACTTTTTGTAACTCCTGGGCATCTCTTCTACTACAGTAGTCTGTCAGTTACCCGGATGTGCAGTATCCGGACATGTTCATTATCCTGATGGTCAACCTTGGCTCTATCAAACCATTATCCGAATTTACTTGCTTTTATCCAGACGTAAAAGTCCCAGAGAACTTTGGTCAGCCAGCTGACATGTTCAGACATTCGGTATTGTGCCCACTGGGCTCGAGCCCTGAGCGGGAAGTAGGCCGTAACCTACAACCAGAACCAAAACATCCGTCTGCCTGTGTACTAAGTGGTCAGAGTCATGAGCTCGTCCAATCACTTCCAACGAACCTCCAGCACCCAGATAATAGGACTGTATCCCACAAGCAGTGTCAAAACGTCCGTACGCATTCCCACTAAATGCCTAAAAACTTATGGCCACCTGGTTAAGTCTTTCCTAACTGCCACTAAGATTGCAACACAGACTGCAAACCATGAGTTCAGCGACAGTGGCTGTCTGCCTCTGTACTAAATGTCCAAAATCGTTTGGTCACCGGGAGTTGTTTTTCCATAAGGCCACTAGGCGTCTAACAGACTGCAAGCCATGAGTAAATATACAGTAAAAGTGTCCATCCGCCCCGAGACAGAAGGGAGAAAATCCTGCCCACAGTCTTGCTTCTCCCCCACTCCCATCCCTCCTCCATACCCTCCTGACTCCCCCCTCAGTCCCTACCCTCCTCCGTGGGGAGAACACTGATGTGAGTTTTTAAATTTTTGTGATTTATTTGACTACTATTGGTTGTATTGAAATTCCACAAAATCCATGAGAAAGCTCATGAAATTCTGCATCTAGACGTGCTTAACTCTTGGAAGATGCTGGCAAAATTTTGCACTAGGATGGTGGGAAATTATATGAAGGTAAGTTTTACTCCTGAATGCTTTATTCTCACTGCATTTCTGTACTTTTACTTATCAGTTTTATGTGTTTTTATTAGCTTATCTTATAGTAAAAACACCAGCAAAGATTATAGTATATATACCATTTGTACCAAAATCAGTATTCTGTTGGCATATTTGGCCTTTTTTTTTTTTTTTTTTTTTCAGCCCCAGGAGCAATCAATCATCACAGATAACTGATTTTCAAACTGTCTTCAGGTTTTTGTTGATTTTTGTTGTTTATGCATTGTTTTTTTTATGTTTAGCATTAATATGGAGAATCCTATGTGTGTTTTGATGTCTCCATATGGCAGAATGACTGGAAAACAGTGCCAAAATTAGGAGGGGTACTGTAGGGGAGGTGGTAGTGCGATCGGTAGATAGTTGGCTTGCGGTCCCGTGGGACCCAGGTTCGAATCCTTGCTGGTGCAGGGAACAGTTTAAGGATTTGAATTTCATTAATTCAGGCTTTATTGATCTACCAGAAGACCCGCCGACATGTCGTAAAAATGACCCCGCTAATACCAATACACCAGTCCTGTATGAGACAGCCCTAGCATGTATTCAATATGGACGGTGGGTGTTAAGCGTCGAAGTGGTGACATGTAGATTGTAGGAGGGCGACTGGGCCTTGATAGCAGGCTGTGAAGCCTATGCCCAGAGTCGGACAAAAAAAAAAAAAAAAAAAAAAAAACACATACAGTGGTGTATAGGTAGGGTGTTTTTTGGTTTTCACTGTTTTTTTTTGCATGATTTTCTTGGTGTTTAACGTCGTTTTCATTTTTTTCGTTTTCGTTTTTGAAGGCTCCAACATGCTTGCATGCGTCGGCCTTGGTCACCTAATGGCGGCTCTCCACGCTGCTCGATCCCTGGCAGCCTCCCCGTTCGGTCCCTTAACCCTTAAGTCACACTTAATGACCTCGTCCCATGTCTTTCTCAGTCTACCCCTCCCAACCCCTCCCCTAATATTAACACCTCTCACCCTCTGTACCTGATTATCATCCCCCATCGTCTCCACATGTCCAAACCACCTCAGCCTACATCTCATCACAACACCAATACACTCCAGTTCTATTCTACCTCTCAACTCTTCCATCGTAAACCCAGCCCCCCCAGGCCTTGCACGCAGGGACGCACTGCACATCCACCTAATCATTGTCATTTCTGTACGTTTAAACCTGCGAATATCCTCTTTCTTTACTGCCCAGGTCTCACTACCAAACAGCATCACACTCCTAACACATGCTTCATACAAAGACCCCTTAGCACATAAGGAGAGTCCTCTCAATGTCAGGAGAGGCAACAGCTCCCTGAACTTCTTCCAACCACTTCTCACCCTAGCAACCGAGCTAACTCCAGCCCCACCTCCGGCATATAACATGTCTCCCAAATAACAAAACTCCTCCACACACTTAAGAGACTCACCTGCAAGTTCAACCCTCTCACGCCGAACAATCTCCACCTGCTCTCCCTGACACGCCGCACACATGAAATCAGCATCATCTCGCAGTCTACCTCTAATACCACTACATCTCTTGTGCACCCACTTATCACAAACACTACACAAGATGGAATTGCTTCCCACACCTTTGTGGCAAACTGCACATGGCCACTCTCCCTCTTTTCTGATTGTACCGTCACCAACCCTAGATATCATCACTTTTGTTTTATCTGCATTCACCCTCAAGCCCTTGTGCCCCATACCATCTCTCCACTTCTTAAATCTTTCCTCCGCCTCCTTTTCATTCTCCGCAATCAACACCAAATCATCAGCATACAACATCTCCCATGGGAGTCCATCTCTGAAGTCACGTGAGAGGGCTTCAAGCACCCTGATAAACAACAAGGGACTTAAAACTGACCCCTGATGCACACCAACATTCACAGAAAACTCATCACTCAAAACTCCATTCACTCTTACCTGGGTGCGAGCGCCCATGTACATGGCCATAACCACCCTAACCAGCCACTCTTCCAACCCTAGCTTTCTCATTGCCCACTTCACCACCTCTCTAGGGAATCTGTCAAAGGCCTTTTCGAAATCAACAAAAACAAAATACAATTCCCTTTTCTTTCCGATATATTTTTCCTGAAGCTGTCGAACAATGAATATGGCATCAGTGGTCCCCCTGCCTGGCATAAACCCAAACTGCATCTCATCGATATTCACTCTTTCTCTAATCATACCTTCTAGAACTCTCTCCATTACTTTCATTATCTGATCTAAGAGCTTTATACCTCTGTAATTTCCCCTTTCCAGGGCATCACCCTTTCCCTTGTACACATTTACAATTACATTCCTCTGCCAATCATCTGGGACAACACACTCATATATAATCCTATTTATCAGGTCAGTGACTAACCTCACCCCAGTATCTCCTGAGGCCTTCAACATTTCGTCAGTCAACCCAGACACACCTGCCGCCTTCCCCACCCGCATCCTGCCTATTGCCTGACTCACAGTAGCAGCGTCAATCAAAGGCCAAGGGCCAAACACTGGATCAGCTGGCTCCAAACCTTATCTATCCCAATCAAACTCCTCATTCAACAATCGGCTATAATGCTCTCTCCATGCATCTTTAATATCCTCACTGCTCACCACCACCCTTCCATCATCATTCTTCACAGACTGCTCACCTACAATGTCCCGATTTTATTTATTTATTTATTTATTTTTTTATGCATGGAAGAAGGAACCAAAGGCCACGGGCCTGCATACTGTTCCTTCCAAGAAAAAGCAAAAACAGTACAAAAGAGAGCCAAATTCAAGATCCGTTCAATTCGAGATGCCTGGACACACTGCGTTTGAAAGACTGGAGATCATAGGAAGTAGGAAATACAGACAGAGGAAGACAGTTCCAGAGTTGACCAGTTGCATAAATAAAAGACTGGGAGTAACGGTTAACTCTTGCATTAGAGAGTTGGACAGAAAAGGGATGAGAGTTTGTTGCTAGACGGGTACTACGTGCCCGTCGTAGAAGTGGAGGGATGCAAGCAGACAGTTCAGAGGAACAGTGGCCATTGAAGTAGCGATAGAAGAGAGATAAAGATGCAACAGTGCGGCGAAGAGACAATGGTTGAAGGGAATCAGTAAGAGGAGGAGAGTTAATGAGACGAAAAGCCTTTGACTCCACCCTATTGAGAAGAGCTGCATGTGGGGAGCCTCCCCACACATGAGAGTTGTACTCCATACACAGGCGAATAAAACCCGCGTACAAGGTCAACAACTGTGCAGGGGTAAAGAAAGTACGGAATCGGCTTAGCACACCTAATCTCTTGGAAGCAGATTTCACAAGAGATGTAATATGTTCTTTCCAAGACAAATCCTGAGAGAATGAAACCCCAAGCATGTTCAAGGATGATGCAGGACATAACTGTTCATTATTAAACATTAGTGGGTAGTCCTGAGGAAGATTTTGTCGGGTTGATAAGTGTAAGAACTGAGTTTTTGATGCATTGAAAATAACAAGATTATTTTTACCCCAATCAGAGATACGAGCCAAATCAGACATTAGGTGTGCCATAGCGTCATCCCTTTTTTGTTGAAGTAACTGCTGAGATGGACGTTGCGGGAACCAAATGGAAAGGTGAAGGGTGGAATCATCAGCATATGAGTGGATAGGGTTAGATGTACAGCTTAGAAGGTCATTGATGAATAAAAGGAAGAGAGTAGGTGATAGGACAGAACCCTGAGGAACACCACTGTTGATAGGTCTAGGAGAGGAACGATGGCCGACTACAACAGCGGCTATAGAATGACCAGAAAGGAAGCTAGAGATGAAGGCACAGATAGAAGGATAGAAACCGTAGGAGGGCAGTTTGGAAATTAAAGATTTATGCCAGACTCGATTGAAAGCCTTTGAGATGTCAAGTGCAATGACAAAGCTTTCGCCAAAGTTCCGAAAGGAGGATGACCAAGAGTCTGAAAGGTAGGTGAGAAGATCGCCAGTGGAGCGTCCCTGACGGAACCCATACTGACGATCAGAAAGAAGGTTGTGACAGGAAAGGTGCTTTAAAATTTTTCTGTTAAGAATTGACTCGAAAACTTTTGATACGCAGGATGTTAAAGCAATTGGACGATAGTTAGAGGGTTGGGAATGGTCACCCTTCTTTGGGACTGGCTGAATGAGAGCAAACTTCCAGCAAGAAGGAAAGGTACAAGATGAGAGACAAAGGCGAAAGAGTTTACCTAGGCAGGGTGTAAGCACAGAGGCACAGTTTTTGAGGACAACAGGAGGGACTCCATCAGGACCATATGCCTTTTTAGTATTGAGGCCAGTAATGGCAGAGAACACATCAGCTGAAGAAATTTTAATGTCAGACAATAGGAAGTCAGAGGGGGGAAGTGATGGAGGAATAGCACCGGAATCGTCTAAGGTGGAATTGGAGGAGAAAGTCTGAGCAAAGAGATCTGCTTTATCAGTAGAAGAAATAGCTACAGAGCCATCAGAGTAGAAAAGAGGAGGGAAGGATGATGAGGTAAAGTTGTTAGAAAGATTTTTGGCAAGGTGCCAGAAGGAGCGAGAAGAATTCGAGTTGGAGAGTTGGGAACATTTAGCACGGATGAAATTGTTTTTAGCAGAGCGAAGAACAGACTTAGCACGAATCCGGGCAGAAATATATAAAAGGTGTGATTCAGGGGTGGGTTGGCTCCGGTACCTCTTATAGGCCCTCTCCTTGTTGCGGACAGCATTAGAACAAGCGTGATTAAACCAAGGCTTTCTTGCATTAGTCAGAGGATATGAGAAAGGAATGTATGCTTCCATGCCTGAGAGAATAACCTCCGTAACGCGCAAGGCACACTCAGATGGCTCCCAGCCATGGAAGCAATAATCATTCCATGGAAAATCAAAGAAGTACTGCCTGAGGGCCTCCCAATCTGCAGCTCCAAAGTGCCACGGGCGGCATTTCTTTGGAGGGTCCACAGGCCGTACTGGAGCGATTGGACATGTTAAGGTAATAAGATTGTGATCGGAGGAGCCCAACGGAGAGAAAAGATGAACAGTGTAAGCAGAAGGATTATCCCTCTTCACCTGATTTGCCACCCTAAAAATCACATTTTTCCTTTCTCCATGATTTAGATTTTTAAGTAAAAGTCTCTGTGACTCAGACTTTGCCCTGTATACCTCTCTTCTAGCCCTGCGGTTGGCAGCCAATTACTCCTCCTTGTTACCACCATTCTTCCATTCCCGGAAAAGCCTTCTTTTCTCCTTAACTGCAGCTTTTACACCCTCATCCCACCACCAAGTTACTTTATGTCTTGGTGGGCCTCTTGTCCAGCCACATATTGTATCGGTAACCCTCAAGAGGTTGTTCTTAAGGGCTCTATACTGTTCATTAACTCCTCTATCTACGGCTTCCTGTTCAGCCACCACTCTCCTCATCTCACTATAAAATCATCCCTTACTGATTTTGGATATTCCTATTGATGTCTGTATATGGCAGATTGACCTGAAAACAGTGCCAAAATTAAGAGGGGGTACTGTACATACAGTAGCGCATGGATAGGGTGTTTTTTTGTTTTATTTTACTTTATTTCATGATTTTAGTGTTTAGCATTACTTTGGATATTCCTATGTGTGTTTTGATGTCTGAATAGGGCAGATTGATCTGAAAACAGTGCCCAAATTAGGTACCTACAGTCATGTATAGGTAAGGTGCTTTTTGGTTTTCATTGTTTTTTCGTTTTTGCATGGTTTTCTTGTTTAGTATTACTCTGGATATTGCTGCGTGTGTTTTGATGTCTAAATATGCCTGAATGACCTGAACGACCAAAGTAAGCAGAAGTACTTTACACATAGGTTAAGCATATGTTGCAGGTGGGTATAGGTAGGGTCTGGGTATAGTAGGGGAATAGTGTTCATTATCCGGAAGTTGCCACTACCTGGATGTGCCTTTGGGTCTGTTATGTCTGAATTATTGAGGGATTACTGTATAAGCAATGTTTATCCGCCACACTTAACACTGTACAGTAAGCTCACCCCGAACACGCTCACTATTATACATGGTAAGTGCTGGGATACTTATAAGACAACGTAAGATTAAAGAACCATTACGAAAACTATAAATTTACGCAAGAGAGGCCTTTGAAAGGCCAAACCCACGAACTCAGCACAGCGCCCACGGTTTGTTATTGATCATGTGATTCGCTGTACTGCTTTTCCATTTCATTCATTCATTCATTATCCAATCCTGTGTCGCCCCACAGAGGAGCATAGGAGCCCAGGGCTAGGCACTGCTTTTCCACAATACTGTATTTGTAAGTTAAATATTTACATTACTGTTCTGGTAAGTTTTTGTGCAAGTTAAAGTACTATTAAATAACATTAAAGCAAGAAATAAAGTCTTATAACCAGTAT
The DNA here is from genome assembly GCA_018397915.1 of Birgus latro. NCBI lineage: Eukaryota > Metazoa > Arthropoda > Malacostraca > Decapoda > Coenobitidae > Birgus > Birgus latro. Next base: position 29,916 of record JAGKTI010007608.1, read on the forward strand.
ACCTGATAGGTTTCGGAATACAGTACTGTATTGCCTTTTTTATTTGTTCGTTAAAGATCTGCTGTACTGCTTTTCTATAGTAGTGTACACCCAACCTTCAGCTATCGTGGGTTCCGCTATAGCGTTTTACCGCTATCGCGCCTGTATAAAAAACCTACCCAAGTACTCTTATCACGCACTAAATGGCTGCTATCACGCACCAGAAGTGTTTAAAAATTTCAAAAAGTCCGGGTTCCGGCACTCCACCCAGCCCACAAAAGATTCACTTGGTGATTGGTCGCGTGACATCAGTGCCAGCCGAGTGCTGACTGCCCGCCCGACCGAGTCTCCTCCGCCGCCCGCCAAGCCGTTTAACTCGTCCTCAGACTGCAAACAGTGACAGCAAGAACAATAACCTTTTTTGTGATATTACAGTAGCCAAATAACTCAAACTCAAATGGCGACCCTTTACTGGATTATGGCATCTGGCAATTGATGGATAGATCACCCATAGCTGTCTTCATTAATGACGGCAAATTGTCTCATTGTTGTAACAGGGAATTTGACGATGGCGAATCGTCCCGAAACCGTCAGTCCTTCCTGATGACTTCTTTATAGCTTTTATTTTTTTCCTTTTTTGTTGATGACTAATGGCTCTGAAAAATAGTTTCACACTGCATTTTTTTTTTTTTGAATGGGCTCCAAAACTTATTCCTGGCGAAATATGCATGATGCTAGACTGCCATCTAAAGAAATAGTAAGTTCTGTTTTTATTAACCCTCTCCGTAAAACAAATAACTCAAAGTCAAATGGCCACCCCTTACGGGATTATGGCATCTGGCAATAGATAGATAGATAGATCACCCTTAGCTGTCTTCATTAATCGTTTCGTTTCGTTTTTGAAGGCTGCAACTGCTGTGCATGCGTCGGCCTTTCTTGGATTGGAGCGTGTAGCATTTTATGACCGGATGCCCTTCCTGATGTCTACCAATGACCCTTGGGTGGATTCGATCCTCCGACCCTACGGCCAGAGCGGAGTGCTCTAACCCACTGAGCCACGGCGAATTCTCGTTATTGTTTTGACGGGGAATTTGACTTGAGGCGAATTGCCCCGAAACCATTAGTCCTTCCTGACGACTTCTTCATAGCCGTTATTTTTTTTTTCCTTTATTGTTGATGACTAATGGCTTTCAAAAATAGTTTCACACTGCATTTTTTTTTTTTAATGAGCACCGAAACTTATTCCTGGTGAAAATATGCGTGATGCTAGACAACCATCAAAAGGGATAGTAAGTTCTGTTTTTATTAACCTTCCCCGTAAAACAAGTCAAATGACCACCCCTTACGGGATTATGACGTCTGGCAATAGATAGATAGATAGTACTGTATATTTCTAATTTGCATACTCATTTTTAGACCATTATATGTTATTATGTGGTACAAAAAGGGTATCTTAGGGGTAAATATTGAGGTCATGGCACCTATTAGAATTATTACCATAAGTTTTTCAGTTCGGCTGTTGCGTTTTCAGCTATAGCGCAGCCATGGCGGCACCAATTAGGCATGATAGCTGAGGGTGGGGTGTATTTGTAAGTTAAATATTTGCTCTTCTGGTATGTACTTGTAAGTTAAAGCACTTAAAGCATTAAATAAAGCCTTGTAACCAATTAACCTGATTTATATGAGTACCCATGATTGGTGGTTTCCGAGACAATTCGCTGTGAAGTCAATTCGTCGTCAAAACATGGACGATTCCCTTCAGGACAATTCGCACCCTGGACGATTTCCCATCATAATTTAAATATTATTAATTAATCAATACTTTAATGCCTATATTTCAGGGGGATCCATCAAAGTCTATGTTCAATAGCATAGGCTTTGGCTATTATTTATTAGTTGCACCTTTAGTCAATAATCAACTTGTTTCTTCCTTGCTGTAGTCGACTTTGAATTACTGTATATTCTAGCATCACCCAAAGCTGTCTTCATTAATGACGGCGAATTGTCCTGTTATTGTTGTGACGGCGAATTGTCCCAAAACCGATCAGCGTCGGAATGTTTCTTTGTGTTTACGTATTTGTATGTTGAAGTTTTGCTGTGCAGTACTGTATTTGTAAATTATAACATTAAATAAACCTGCTAACCACTTAAAGTACTTTATGTCGATTACCAATGACAGATTACAAAAAAACACCACGTTAATGGGGTCTAGGGAGCAAAATAAGGAGTAGTTCAAACTTATACAGTTTTGTGCCGAACGATTTGTATGTTGAAGTTTTGCTGTGCAGTACTGTATTTGTAAGTTATAACATTAAATAAATCTTCTAACCACCAGTGACAGATAACTGCTAAACACCACATTTAGGGGGTCTAGGGAGCAAAATAAGGAGTAGGTCAAACGCGCCACCTTAGGAATGAAACCCACGCGTTCGGGGTGAGCTTGCTGTACTCCCGAACCCACGTTCCCCATTCTGCCTCTCCAATACTCAAATCTTTCCTCTGCCTCTCCTTCCTTGTCTGCAGTCAACACCACGTCATTATCATACAACGTCTTCCATGGGAATTTCATTCTTAATTTTTGTGAGAGAACTTTAAGCATGATGACAAACAATAAAGGGCTCAGGACTGACCCTTGATGCATGCTAGCGTTTATGGAAAACTCATCACTCATATCTCCGTTCACTCTCACTTGGATGCAAGCACCCATATACATAGCCATAACCACTCAAACCAGCCACTCCTTGATCCCAAGGTTTCTCATTGTTCAGTTCACCACCTCTGTAGGGACTCTTTCAAATGTCTTCTCCAAAGCAACCAAAAAAATCTCCTTTTTCTTACCTGTTTTTCCTGAAGCTGTTGGACAGTGAATATGGGCTCAGTGGTCCCTTGTCTGGCATAAACCCAAACTGCATCTCATCAATATTCATGCTTTCCCTTATCATGCCTTCTAGGACTCTCTATTGCCTTCATTATCTGGTCCAAAAGGTTTATGTCTGTAGTTTTCTGTAAGATAGATAAGTTTATGAAGAATCTTACTGTAATATATATATATTTTTTAATGAATTTTCTTTTATGCAGGGATTCTAAGAAAAATAAAGAAAAGAAACAAAACACCGGAAAATTAATAAAAGCAGCTCAGGAGGAAAATAAGAAGAAAGAAGATGAAAAAAAGAAACGAGAAGAAGAAGAAGAAAGGCGAAAGGAACAGGAAGAGGAAAAGAAACGCCAGGTTTGTAGTTTGTTTTTATGTAGCTCTCTGTAGTGGTTACCTGAGTTAAAAATTCTTTTGTCTTCACATCTCACTGAACTCATTGCTCTGCTTGAGATGTATTTTTGCATGTTTCGGTGGTAGGCTGGGGTGCTTACCATCCGCTCACTCAGTGTAGTGCTGCTCTTGGGTGACTGCCCTTCCTTCCTCTTCTGTCCTTACTTCCTTTATTTTTTCCTCTTCCTTTAGCCTACGGGTGACTTTACACTCCCTCTTCTGTCGTTCTTTCATTCGTTCCTCTTCCTTTTGCCAATGGGTGACTGAGTGACAAGCCAAGTGATTTCCTGTACTCCTGGAAACCATTTATTACTCTGGGTGGTAGCCATGTAACCAAATTATCGTGCCTGGTGGTTTAGTGGGTAATTAAGGCACTCCAATCGGATTGAGCCTGTGCAGGTTTTTATCCATAGGGTGGTTGGAGTTTATTGCTTACATAATGGCACTCAGGGATGAGTAAAGCTAGTCACACTCATCTTAAATTTCAGAACCAACTTACCTAGCTGCGGGCTTCTACGCTTCTCATGGGGCAACACAGGATTAGATGATGATAATGTAAATAATTTTGATTCTTCTAATTCGAATTGCAGTATCTCCCCTTATTTATCTTGTAGCCCCTTCACTTTATTTCATTTGTAATTAATTTGATAAAACATTGATGACACAAAAAGATATATTTTTTTATAGTTTCATTTGTATCGTATCGTTTATGAAGGCTCCAGCATGGTTGCATGCATTGGCCGTGGTCACCTAATGACGGCTCTCCACGCTGCTTAATCTCTGGTAGCCTCTCTATTCAGTCCCTTCTCCTTGAGATGACACCCTGTGACCTTGTCCCTGGTCTTTTTCAGTCTGCCGCTCGCAACCTTACTCCTGATGTTCACAGCTCTCACTTTCTGCACCCGGTTGTCATCCCCCAACCTTGCCACATGACCAAACCATCTCACTTTGCCCCTCCTCATCACCACACCAATACACTCCAGTCCCATCCCTTCTCTGAACTGTCCATTTTAAACTCAGCCCCCCAAGGCCTCGCAGTCATTTACACACTACACATCCATCTAATCATTGCAGTTCTGTTCATTGGAGCCTGTGAATATCCTCATCCTTTACTGCCCAAGTCTCACTACCATGCAACATTACACTCCTAACACATGCCTCATACAAAGATCCCTTAGCACGGAAGGAGAGTCCTCACAGTGTCAGGAGAGGCAACAACTCCTTGAACTTCCTCCAGCCACTCCTTACCCAACCCATAGCAGTAGCTCCAGCCCCACCTCCAGATCATAACTTGTTCCCTAAATTAGAAAACTCCTCCACACACTCAAGAGATTCTCCAACAAGAACAGTCCTTTCACACCTGAGAGTCTGTGCATGATGACATGTTGTAAAAATACTCCTGCTAATACCAATACACTAGTCTTGTATGAGACTGCCCTAGCATGTATTCAGTATGGATGGTGGGTGTTAGCACCAAATTGGGGGCACGTGAAGTTGTGTAGGATGACTACTGGGCATCGGGATAGGCCCTGAAGCCTTTGCCCAGAGTCAGACACTTAAATCACGGCACATGTGAAATCAACAAAATCTCGTAGTCTACCTCTAATACCACTACATCAGCTTACACACCCACTTATCACAAACACTGCACAAGATAGAGTTACTTTTCACACCCCTGTGGCAAATGGCACTCTCTCGATGCCATACGTTGCCAGTCTTGCTGCCTGAGCTCTCTCTAACAACTGAGTGTTTATCCATCATTAATGATTCAGTATCCTGGTAAACTATTCCTTAGAACAAAGTCTTTAAAATCAGATTCTTCTTTCATCATCTGGGGACAGTGAATTCTTTTGCCGATCTTCTTCAATTCCCAGATTTATGACTTGAGATCTTCACAGCTGGGGGGGGGGATTATGCAAGGAGTCACCAAATGTGACTTTATTCTTAGCCAGTTTAAAATATGCATCAAAGTTGGCCTTCTATGGCAGTCCACCATCCTCCTTTGGGGGTTAGGGAGCCAAGGGACATTATTATAACTCTTGTAGGAGTTGGCCGGAAGGCAGTTGTAGATAAATAACTTCAGGGAAGATTTAAAAATAATTTGGAGTGATCTTAGTGTTATTTGTCTTCAAGGGAAGTTTGGGATTAACTTACTGTGTGCTAGATAACTCTAGGGGCTCTCTCTCTCCCCCCACTTCTTGCGTAGGCATTGCTTCTCTGCCCTCTCCCATCAATCTGAATCTTGTCCTGTCTTGTCTGGTCTAAGGAAAGCCGTGTCACATGGACTCTGTGTACCCCAGATCATTCTAGAACACTGTATATGTGTGTGTGTGTGTGTGTCTTCCTTGGTGACAAAAGTGTGAGCTATGTCTCTTCCTAGTGGAGCTGATGACACAATGCAATCTAATCTTCCTCAGAGAAATTGCAAACGTCATTTCCTTTCCCCCTTCTATCTTACTCACTCTCTCTACCTCTCTATGATACATAACTAATATTTAGAGTTACGACATCGCTCGGTCACGCCCAACGGCGGACCCACGATGCATTGCAATAGTTACACGTAGTAATATGGAGTAGTTGTAAATATGTTTTATATGCAAGAGGGTGAGCAAAAATTTCAGGTATATTGAATATTGTATAGATATATGCCTATACGAAAGTGCTTTACAGTGCTAAGAGTACAACAAGAGATACTAATATCTATCTATCTATCTATTGCCAGACGCCTCAATCCCGCAAGGGGTGGCCACAAACAAATTGCCTCCATGTCACTCTGTCCCCTGCCATTTCACTCATATACCTCTCCACTCCATCCCTCCATCTCATCCTCGGCCTCCCCCTCCCTCTCGCCCCCTCCTCCTCACTCACATACACTCTCCTCGTCAGTCTTTCACTCTCCATCCTCTCCACATGCCCAAACCACCTTAATGTGTTTCTTCTAACGCTACCCATCACGTCCTCGACCACACCACAACGCTCCTTCACTTCCTCATTTGTTAGTCTGTCTCTCCATGTGACTCCACATGCTCCTCTCAAATAACTCATTTCCACTGCTCTCACTCTTGACTTCTGTCCTTCCAACAGGGTCCAAGCTTCACTTCCATATGT
>JAGKTI010007609.1:0-19100 GCA_018397915.1 Birgus latro
ATGTTGGAGCCTTCAAAAACGAAACGAAAACGAAACGATATGAAGAAAATGCAGAAGACATTATTGGGAAATTTCTGTTTATTAGTGAAAATATGGAAGCAAAAAAGGAAGGATTGATCAAGATATGGAGGAAGAGAGAGCAAAAGATAAAGGAACTAAGAGGGGGAACATAGGGGGATAAAATCAGCTTTATATTGAAAACCAGATGTTTAGTTTATTATTCAAGAAAACCCAGACCAAAAGCCACTGCAGAATAAAGTAGAAGTAAAAATTAAGAAAAAAGAGAGTGCCGATGCAAAGGCATTACTTCCGTCTCACAACTGAATTGAACTACCCTCTACAGCCAAGCACCGCAGTTTCAGCCTGTACCTGCCACGTGTGGATGTGCATTTTGCAGCAATTTTGTTGTATGTATTTTTGTTGCAACTCATCTGTTTCAAGATGGCAAGCAAGAGTGGTTCTTCGGGTAGCAGTGGTAATGGGCGAGAGCAGCCTGGCATCTCTAAATTTTTGCCGCCAAAGGAGAAAAGGGAATACAGGAAGAGGCAGAAATACACCAAGTACAGTATGCCCTTGCTGACAAGGCGAAAATCTGTATTCTACACTACAGTATGGTAATACAGTGCAGAACAACAGCTACTTAACCACTATAGTTCATAAAGTTTACAGGGGACGTGGGCAAAAAATCATGATTTTACGTAGGAAGGTTCGGAGGGCCGGGACCCAAACTAGTTTTTCCCATAAGAAGTTCAGTTTAAATTTAGAGGATTGGAATTTTGATTTGATTTTTCGGTGCTCATGTCCAACTAAATTCGAGATTTCACTGTAGGTTATACCTAAATTGAAACTATCAGGATGATCCAGCATGTTTTGGGGAATGAAGCCATGGCGTTAAGGCAAATAAAGGAGTGGTTCAGTTGCTTTGACCAACGACCAAATATCTGTTAACCCATTAACCGTGGGTCGTCACTGTTGTGACACTCGGGCGGAATGGATCAAACCACGGGGCGTTACTTTGTGATTCTGTGTTCTTTTTTTTTTTATATCTGCCCGAGCTTTCAGGTGGTGACTTGTATCATCTATCAGTACTGCCAATGTCCAACAATAGTCAGACATTCTAAAGTCATCAGTACTGCCATCGATTGTTGGCAATTTAGCTATTTTCCCCGTTCTGTACTCCCCTCCCTACCTCCTCTCCATTACCCTGTTCGCTCACTCATGCAGACACGCTGCATTACACGTATCTGCCCTGGATTTTTCCACTTATTTCATCCATTAAAATGATCCCTATGCCCTATTCTTTTACAAAATAATATATATTAAAAAGAAATAAGATAAATGATAGTGCCATACACCTGGAATTAGCTAATCATCACCTGCCAACACCCCACGTGGACTCGTTCGCTAATTTTCCCTGCTTATTTTCCCTTGAAATATGCCATATGACCTATTCTCGTAATATAGATATATATAAGAAAGGAAGGGAGAAGCCTGAGTGATATTTACATTTGCCTGGAACTACCTAATTTATTATGTATTGTCTAGATTTCATCCCATTGATTTTTTCCAATTTAGCTATTTTGCCCCATTCTGTACTCCCCTCACTATCTCCCATCCAGTACCCTTGCCTCCCGGCTGCCCAGACACACCGCGATACGCATATCTGCCCCGGATTTTTCCACTGATTTCATCCATTGAAATGAGCCCTATGCCCTATTCTTTTACAAAATGATATATATAAAAAAGAAATAAGGTAAATGATAATGCCATACATCTGGAATTAGCTAATTATCACCTGGCAACACCCCACGTGGACTCGTTCGCTAATTTTCCCTGCTTTTTTTCCCTTGAAATATGCCATATGACCTATTCTTGTAATAAAAATATATACAGGGTGTAACGCGACGTATGACAAAAACTTACACCAATGATCTATCATGTAATTCTGAGTATATTTTGTTCTGTTAACATATACTCTTTGTGACCCCAGTTCAGTACCCAGCATTAGGCTTTTTGAGTGTAAAAGTTTTGTGGGTTCCAGGTGTCATAGGGTAGGAGCTTCGCAGGGCGACGGCAGATGAGTATCATTAGCTTATTCTGTACTGCATATGAAAATTCCATATATCAGTATAAACAAATTTGAAGAAACATTAGGTAGTCTATTGATTCTTTAACATAAAGTCATGCATTCCTGAAATTCCTTTGCACAAATCGATTGTAATTAAGGATTAAATTCAAATTTTATGGATTGCAAGGGAGTACGGAGGGAGGAGAGGCTGGTGTATTGTTGCCACTTATGTAATGTTTGGTGTGTGGGCTATTGCTACCAGCATTATCATAACACCCACAGCTCATTCAGTGAAAAAACATTATTGTAATGAGTGACTAGTGTCACTTTAAATCAGGGGTAATGATATTATATATTACAATTTTTCTGCTGCAAGTATACGTGGCACCATTGCTTTCATATGAAGGTGACTTGAGAATAGTGATGCAGGGTTGCCAATTTAACGACTTTGCAGCTAGACCTATTTTTTGCTTCTACCTAGCATCACGATTTAACATCTGGCAACATGATATCTAGCTGCGTTCTGGATATTTTTGCCAGTTTTAGGTGATATTCTAGTGATTAATCGTCTTTTCTAGCGATATTTTGCAGTGTTTACTATCTAGCGACATTTTAGCAAGTTTTCAGGACTACACTAGCGAGATTGATGATAAGGACTTGGCAATCCTGCGTCCACGGTGTCATTTGAACGGGAAAATTTGCAGTCGAGGCACACACTTCAAATACTGTTCTCCACGTTCAGTTGTTCACTGGTTTCAGCTTCATTTGTTCATGAAATAGCATGCCACGTACGTACAGAAATGAGGAATATGCAGATATTGTCTATTTTTACGTATTCTGGGACGGTAATGCCAGTGCTACAGCCAGGGAATACAGATGGAGATACCCAATGGCGCCACGTTTACTTGCACAATAAAAGATTGTAATAAATAATACTCTTCCTGACTTAAAGTGATGCTAATCTCGCTTTACAATAATGTTGTTTCATTAAATGAGCTGTGGGTGTTATGATAATGCTGGTAGCAATAGCCTACAAACCAAACATTACATAACTGGCAACAATACACCAGCCTCTCCTCCCCCCGTACTCCCTTGCAATTCATAAAATTTGAATTTAATCCTTAATTGCAGTTGATTTGTGCCAAAGAATTGCAGGAATGCATGACTTTATGTTAAAGAATCAATAGGCTGCGTAAAGTTTCTTCTTCAAACTCGTTTGTACTGACAGGATACGGGATTTTCATGTGCAGTACAGAAAGGCTAATAATACTCGTCTCCCGTCGCCCTGCGAAGCTTCTACCCTACGACACCTGGAACTCACAAAACTTTTACACTCAAACAGCCTAATGCTGGGTACTGAACTGGGGTCACAAAGAGTATATGTTCATAGAACAAAATATACTCAGAATTACATGATAGATCATTGGTGTAAGTTTTTGTCATATGTCGCGTTACACCCTGTATATGAAAGGAAGGGAGAAGCCTGAGTGATATGTACATTCACCTGGAACTACGTAATTTATTATTTATTGTCGAGATTTCCTCTCATCAATTTTTGTCAATTTAGATCCATTTCTCCCCATTCTTGATTCCATTCCCTACCTCCCCTCCATTTCCCTCACCTTCTGGCTGCCCAGACATGTCGCGATACAGAAATCTGCCCCGGATTTTTCCACTGATTTCATCCATTGAAAAGAGTCCTATGCCCTTTTTGTTTACAAAATAATATATATAAAAAAAAAATAAGATAAATGATAGTGCCATACATCTGGAATTAGCTAATTATCAGTCTGGCAACACCCCACGTGGATTTGTTCGCTAACTTTCCCTGCTTTTTTCCCTTGAAATTTGCCGTATGACCTATTCTCGAAATATAAATATATATAAGAAAGGAAGGGAGAAGCCTGAATGATACTTACATTCACCTGGAACTACCTAATTTATTATGTATTGTCAAGATTTCCTCCCATCGATTTTTGCCAATTTAGATCCATTTCTCCCCGTTCTTGATTCCCCTCCCTACCTCCCCTCCATTACCCACGCCTTCCGGCTGCCCAGACACGCCGCAATACGCATATCTGCCCCGGATTTTTCCACTGATTTCATCCATTGAAATGAGCCCTGTGCCCTATTCTTTTACAATATAATGTATATTAAAAAAGGAAAAAAAAAAAGATATGATAGTGCCATATTTACATTCACTTGGAACTACCCAATTTATTATTGTCTAGATTTCCTCCCATCGATTGTTGCCAATTTAGCTATTTTCCCCCTTTCTGTACTCCCCTCCCTACCTCCCCTCCATTACTCTCTCCTCCTGGCTGCCCCAGACACACCGCGCTACGCTCATCTGCCTCGGATTTTTCCACCAATTTCATCCATTGAAAAGAGCCCAATGCCCTATTCTTTTACAAAATAGTATATATATAATAGAAATAAGATAAATGATAGTGCCATACACCTGGAATTGGCTAATCATCACCTGGCAACACCCCACGTGGACTCGTTCGCTAACTTTCCCTGCTTTTTTCCCCTTGAAATATGCTGTATGACCTATTCTCGTAATGTAAATATATACTGTACAAGAAAGGAAGGGAGAAGCCTGAGTGATATTTCCATTCACCAGGAACTACCTGATTTTTTATGTATTGTCTAGATTTCCTACCAGTTATTTCATAGCATATAAATTAGCAGTTGTCATCACACTGACATTGTCTACCCTTCCCTGCCCATACAGCACGCATGACGCACTCAGTTTTTTATTGTATTTGGAGCAGTGAAGATGTCGCACTCGCGCACATCCATTTCTGCCTGTTCTGTGCCCACTGCAAAAGGCCCTGTGACCTACAGGGGTAAAGGACTAAGCAGCTCTGCAGTGGAACGTGAATTGGCAGAATTATCAGTGATAATGATGGACAGCGACTTTGAATTGTCGGGTGATGAATCGTGTGATTAGCCGGAGGAAATCATGACAGAAACTGCTAGTACGAGTGCTTCACTCTCCCAAGTTCCTCCTAGCTCCAAGGGAAAGGAGCCCTTCATGCAGGAAGGGAAGGAATTTGGGAAGGGAGTGAAGAGGAGGTGGGTTAGCCCTAGTACAATGGCCCCGCGTGACCCAGCCCGCCATGAGTCCAGAGGTGAATCACCCCGCTCTCCCAGCCCAACTTTACTAATATCATCGACATCTTCAGCTGAAATTTCTCCTGAGTTGTCATCGTCGGAGTCTCCACCAGCACCTACAGTGAAGGTAGGCTGTAGGGGACGAGGTAAATCCCTAACTCTTAGGAGTAGAGTAGCCTCTAGAGTTAGGGCTGCTAGTGCCACTCGGCAACCTAGGGCTAGTCGGAGTGACCTTGGAACGGCCCAGTCCTCCTCACAGCCACCCTTACCCTCTTGCACCCAGATCCAGCCTACAACGCCACGAAAGGGAACCCTGAATGCCTTCGTGTGGATGGATGGGTCTGATTTCTTCCCAGAACAACTCCACTTTGATGAGAGGTCCTCAGGGATACAGCCTGCCTTCACTCTGGATGAGGATGCTGAGTTTGTTGACTACCTTTTGGCCTTCCATGATGACGAAGGCATGCAGCACGTATGTGATGAAACCAACATGTACTAGTCACAACTTGCTGCAAGTGGTACAGGTGCAGGGAAAAGGTGAGTGGACTGTGCTTGGTGTGCAGGAACTGTATGTGTTTTTCACCCTCATGCTTCTCATGCCCCATTCAAAGAAGCATGAGTCGGAAGATTATTGGTCCATGGACCCCTTACTACCATCACCCACCTTCAGTAAGTACATGGCCAGAGATCGCTTCTGCAACATCATGGGAAACCTCCATTTCTCCAAGAGCAATGTACCTTCCCAAACTGACCCACTCTGGAAGATCTGGGAGATTGTGACCAGAATGAAGGATAAATTTATGTCATTCTTCCACCCATTTCAGAATGTTGTCATAGATGAATCCTTGGTTCTGTTCAAGGATGTCTGAGGTTCGTACAGTACATTCCAAGCAAACGTCATCGCTTTAGAATCAAGTTCTTTGTACTTTGCGACTGTAAGACAGGGTACCTCCTTGACTTCGTCATCTATTCGGCCAGTGCTGTCGATCTGGACAAAACACACCCCCTTTGCTTCTCAGGCTGTGCAGTGAAAGTGCTGCGTGAAAAGTATTTTAGTGGGAATCATGTGCTGTCTACTGACAACTACTATACAGCACCAAAACTTGCTAAATACCTTTCAGAGCACGGCATCAGCTCCTGCGGCACTGTCAAGAGCAGTCGTGCCCGCTTCCCCAAATTCCCCGAGGCAGGAAGTTCCCAGCGAGGAGACGTGCATCTATGCAAGTCTGAGAAGATGCTGGCAATACGGTGGCATGACAAGAGGATCGTTCACATGCTCACCACCATACACAAGGGGGAAATGAAAGACAGTGGGAAGGTCGACCGTAGGACAGGCGAACGTGTGAAGAAACCTGATGCTGTGATCGACTACAATATCAACATGCGGCTGGTGGACAAGTCCGACATGATGATTGGAAAGATCGACTGCCTCAGGAAGAATACTAGGTGGTACAGGAAAGTGTTTCTGCATCTCCTTGACATGGTTACGCAGAATGCCTTCATCCTGTACAAGATGAAGGTAAAGCAACCCAAGTCCTTCTCCCTGAAGTTGTTTGCCAGGACGTGTGTTCAGCAGCTGCTTGAAAGATATGGTAGGGTGACAGCAGCAGCTCCAAGGCACCATTCTGTGAGACTTCTTGACAGACTTGAGCAGTGGGCGTACTTAGAAAGGCACAGACTGGTACAAATGCCTTCCACAGAGAAGAGGAAGGCTGCGATCCGCAGGTGTCAGGTGTGTGCACATACTACCAGATGCACACCTGAGTTCAAATGCACCTCTTGGCAGTGTGCTGAGTGCCAGGTTCCCCTCTGCGTACCCTGCTTCTTTGAATACCACTGCCTGAAAAATTTCTAAAACAGTGCAAAAGGAAATGTAAATAATTTGTGTAAATAATGTGTATATAGCAAGTGAAAGCAGTCAATGTAAATATGATTGAACAGTGGAATATAGTTTTATAAGTTACTGCAAGTGACAGTGTGTAACATAGTGTAAATAATTACAGTAAAACCTCGATATAACAGACTTCAATAAACCGGAATTCGCTTTTATCGGACTCGAGGAGCTACCGGACTAAATTCCTATATAACGGAAAAAGTCCGATAAAGCCAGAAGCAGTCCGGACTGCCTGACCACTTCAGCTATGTTCACCACAATAAGGTAAATAAAAGACATGTTTATCAGTGTACAGTACAGTATTATTATACCATTTGATTAATGTAGTGAAGGTATAACACAGTACAGTACTGCAATGGTAGTGAAAACAGTTTAAAAACCATTGTTGCAATCCGGACTAATGTCTGATATATCGGAAAAAGTCCGGATTAGCAGGGGAAAGTCCGGATGTCACATTTAGCGGAATTTCGCATTTTTCGGAATGGTTAGGGCCCCAATTAGTCCGTTATAGTGAGATCTTCATATAAGAATATGAGTACAAATACTTGGAATAGTGAAAGTGAAAGCTTCACTCTCAATGTTTTCTGAACGAGAAAGTGAATGCCTGGAGTGAAAATAAACTACAATTACTGAAGGAAACTTCTCGATTAATAATGTAGATATATATAAGTGTAATAAAGTACTAGGAATAATAAAGTGTGAGTGTGTTTATGAATAATTAATGACATTATTAGCGGCGAACTAGCGCAAGTGGGAGGCTCATACGCGCTCTTATTTTACATTGCTTTTACTTTTTTTTAGTATGGATTCCAAACTACTTGGAAAGCATTGAATAGTGTTTCTAGTGATAATATCAGGTAGTGGTATTCATATCACGGGATGTCTGGAATTGTAAAGTGGAGACTTCGTTACCCAACTTCAAAAGTCTCCACGAGTCCTACAAGGCTCATCAAACATCCCAGGAGAAAGCTGAAGGTATGTGCCATATGCATATGTAATTATAATATTCTTGGACTAATAACTGATTTGTGGTTAATATATTTAAAAGTCAGTCAGAGCGTGAATATCCCGCGAGACGTGGATGGAGCACCTCCGACAACCACACGGTTAAGGGGTTAAGGGCGATCCATGTTTAGAGAGGCCATCAACAAGCAGGAGTACTGAAAATTTTAAGAAAGTCTGTAATTTGGTCATGGGAAACTGTCGGTTGACTGTCAGAGAAGTTGCTAATGAAATTGGAATCAGCGATGAATCAGCGCACAAATGATGATGGCATGCGAAGAGTTGGCACCAAGTTCATTCCAAGGCTTCTTTCATGTGAACAACAAGCTCTGTGGATGATTGGTGCTCAAGACATGTTGGAGTGTGCAAATCACAATACAGACTTTCTGAAGACTGATCCTGCTGGAGATTAGGTTTGGGTGCATGGGTATGACCCAGAAACCAACGCAGTCATTCCGGTGGAAGCATTTAGGGTCGCCTTGGCCCCAAAAGCACAGCAGGTTTGTTGCAAGGTGAAAGGGATGTTGATTGTTTATATATGTGTACATATACAGTATACAGGGTGATTCACGAGTTTCTCCGGAAACTCTGGGAAATGCAAGCTTATGCAATTCTAAGCATAAAATACTCTATAAGTATAGGTATTTAATGTAATGGTTTACAGGTGGTGAAATTTTCAAATCTGATATGTGAATGTGAGGTGGCCAGGCTGGTGGCGGTCTTGCTGTGTTGCCAGGTTACTCAATTTTCTTTTAAATTTTGCATGTTTTTCTTGTTCTGAATGAAACTATTCTTTCATTAGTCGTCAGGTAAGTAATTGTTCTACATAGACAAGTATGTCACTTTAAAATAACAAAAAAAATCTACTATTGAAGGTGTAAACATGGCAAAGATGCAATACCAGTGATACTCAGAGCTCAGCTGACAGTTCCCGCCAACTGGCGAGTGTGGTAGGCCTATTTACTGTATTACAGGGACGGTTTCACCCACATTTCGCTACAATGCCATTCACTTTTACAAACGTGGAGTGTGCAGATATAATTTTTATCTATGGGTTTTGCAATGACAACGCTGAAGCATCAGCAAGAGAATACAGACGGAAATATCCAAACAAGAGCCCAGTTGCAAAAGTTTTTTACCACGTCTACATGGAGAGGCAAGTTGAAGTACAACACATAATAGGAATGGTACACCGCAGCCCTAGCATCAGTACAAGAAGAATTTCATCCCGACTCAGTGTTCCACAAGCGAAGGTATGGAGGACATTAAAACGGGAAGGTCTGTACGCATATCAGATTTGAAAATTTCACCACTTGTAAACCATTACATTAAATACCTATACTTATAGAGTATTTTATGCTTAGAATTGCATAAGCTTGCATTTCCCAAAGTTTCCGGAGAAACTCGTGAATCATCCTGTATATATATACACACACAGTAATACCTCTCGGATAGCGATCATATTAGCCTGGCACAATCATCGGTATCCATGAAACCGCTATCTTTGGGGCAAACTTCTTACCTAAATATATTAAAATAGTTTGGAGCTTTTTACAATTCACCCCATTTTTCTCTTTTCAGCCATATATAACATGTGTAATGCTTGCAAAAGGAAGACTAGTGTATATTAGACATGGAAAAAGGATATTACAAATTTACTTTTTATTGGTTTGGAGTGTTGTTTATTTAATATGACACACTAGAAGTTGACTTGGGGTCTATTGGGGGCTGGGGCGGGGGCGTTCTTGCTCTTGTTCTTCCTCACATTCACTCGCAATGCCTGCTCCCCCATTAACATGCCTCTTGATCTATCCTCACCCCCTTGAGGCAGTAAAGTGTGCTGCATTTTCACACCTTTCTTATCACATAGAGCTTCATAAACTTACACTGCCTGTCCCCTGATTTCTGGCCCATCAACATGTGCTTTCTCCTTCAATCGACAGGCTAGCCATTTCATTACATAATGTTCGGTAATAACCAAAAGTCTTCTATTCTCTGTTGTGTCATGCATTGCCCGTCTGGCAGCACCAGCCGCTCCACAAAAAGCTTTTCAGTCACCTTTAGTGTTGCTTTAATATGATCGTTTTGTTACTTGATGTTTCTGACACTTGACTCGGGCACGTTTGTTTCAACATGTCACATGTCTTCGCTCCTTCCTCTGTAAGTTTGATAATCTTCTCCTCCACTGCGTACTGTTTCTTGGCATTACCATGCATATATTCCTATGACTTCTTCACACTTTTATCACTCTTCGATGTCCCTGGCCTTTCGTCTGCACCATGACCACCATCTTGTCCACCAGAACAACCCATGCCAGAGGTAGGAGCCATTAAATTTAGGAAACAATCACCGACCGACGTCAGAGCAGGAGAAAATAAACGACATGTGCTGACTGGGGGGGGGACGTGTGATGTCAGGTTAAATGTCGATTGCCTTGTGTACGTCGTCAGGGTTGCCAGGGTACTGACCTTGCCAACTCTGTCAGCCAGGCGGTCGCTATCCACGCGGCGGTTCTTGCTATCCGCTGTGCATGGGTTTCTTTATATCCTGTCGCTATCCTGTATATATGTATATTTATATTTATATATGTAATCCCTCCACTATCCGACGTAATAGAGCCAAAGGCATGTCAGGACAGTGATCCTGTCCGGATAGTGGCCCTGAAGCTCCAGCACTGGTCATTCATGACCCTAACCTAACCTAAATCAGAAAACCACCTACCTACCTCCCTACCGGACATGCATAGCACTTATTTAAGTCCCCTTTCACATAAATAATGCACGCAAAGCATGAATTAACTGAATTTTAACCAAAAAATGATGATTTAGAGGTGAGTAAGGCATAGGTGCTCACAACTTGCCAGCAAGTGTAAGTAAGTATAAGACATGGATATCACTATGAAAATCACCCTTTCTCACACCATATGCATTAAATAATGGACACAAAGCATGAATTCATTGAATTTTAACCCAAAAATGATGATTTTGAGGTAAGTAAGGCATAGATGTTCATGAGTTGGCAGCTTAGTGTAAATAAGTATTGGACGTGGCAATCACTATGAAAATCATCATTTCTCACATGTTATGCACTAAAATATGGGATACAAAGCATCAAGTAAATAAATTGTTACCAGAAAAAGAGTTAGGTATGGCAAAGGTGTTCACTGTTCACCAACAGCACCGGTCATTCTTGACCCTAACCTAACCTAACCTAACCTAAATCAGAAAACCACCTACCTGCCTTCCTACTGGACATGCATAGCACTTATTTAAGTCCCCTTTCACATAAATAATGCACACAAAGCATGAATTAACTGAATTTTAACAAAACAATGATGATTTAGAGGTGAGTAAGGCATAGGTGCTCAAAACTTGCCAGCAAGTGTAAGTATCAGACATGGAAATCACTATGAAAATCACCCTTTCTCACACCATATGCATTAAATAATGGACACAAGACATGAATTCATTGAATTTTAACCCAAAAATGATGATTTTGAGGTACGGCAGAGATGTTCACGAGTTGGCAGCTTAGTGTAAATAAGTGTCAGATGTAGAAATCACTATGAAAATCATTTCTCACATGTTATGCACTAAAATATGGGATACAAAGCATCAAATAAATAAATTGTTACCAGAAAAAGAGTTAGGTATGGCAAAGGTGTTCACTGTTCACCAACAGCACCGGTCATTCTTGACCCTAACCTAACCTAAATCAGAAAACCACCTACCTAACTCCCTACCGGACATGCATAGCACTTAATTAAGACCCCATTCACATAAATAATTGGCACAAAGCATGAATTAATCGAATTTTAACCCCAAAATGATAAATTTGAGGTGAGTAAGGCAGGGGTGTTCACGAGTTGGCAGCTTAGTGTAAGTATGTATCGGACGTGGCTGTCACTATGGAAATCATCATTTCTCATATCTTATGTGCTAAAATATGGGATACAAATCATCAAATAAATAAATTGTTACCTGAAAAAGAGTTAGGTATGGCAAAGGTGTTCACTGTACACCAACAGCACTGGTCATTCTTGACCCTAACCTAACCTAACCTAAATCAGAAAACCACCTACCTAACTCCCTACTGGACATGCATAGCACTTAATTAAGACCCCATTCACATAAGTAATTGGCACAGAGCATGAATTAATTGAATTTTAACCCAAAAATGATGATTTTGAGGTGAGTAAGGCTGGGATGTTTGCCCTCTGACTGCATAATGAATGTAAGGAAGAGACATGATTATTACTGAGAAAAACACCTTTTCACAGCCTGTGCACTCAAATATGGGACACAAAGCATGAAGTAAATAAAATGTAGCCAGAAAAATTTTGGTTTAGAGGTGTGTGGGGCGAAAATGTTCACCAGTTGACTAGATAGTGAACGTAAGTATGAGCCATGGTAATCACTGAGAAAATCACCTCTTTCACAGCCTGTGCACTCAAATATAGAACACAAAGCATGAAGTAAATAAAATGTAACCAGAAAAATTATGATTTAGAGGTGTGTGGGGCAAAAATGTTCACCAGTTGACTAGATAGTGAACGTATGTAAGAGACATGGTAATCACTGAGAAAATCACCTCTTTCACAGCCTGTGCACTTAAATATGGGACACAAAGCAGGAAGTAAATAAAATGTAACCAGAGAATGAGGATTTAGAAGTGATTATGGAAAATATTTAGCAGTTGACTGTTTATTTACAGTCCATGATTGTTGTTTACCCCCATCTCTAACGTTTTTACAGTGGTCATAATTGCTCTTGAAACATGTCCAGTAATCAAGTGTTTAACTACACTTAATCGTTAGCACTGTGACTTTTGATTATTTAAACAAGAACGAAAATACCGCAAACGATCGGACAGCCATCCACTGTTCACGGGAGTTGAGACAGAACTAGTAGGTGGGCGATTTGGCGGGAAGGGAGCTAGTCGGCTCGAGCAGGAAATTCAAACTGACGCGGTCGGAAAAAATCAGATTTTTTTTCGGATTTTGGGGCATTTTGGGGTTTGGACAGCCTACGATATGTGAATAGTGATGTATCCGGATAGTGGACGTCCGAATAGTAGAGAGATTACTGTATATATATATCTTTATACAGTAATCCCTCCATTATCCGACATAATAGAGCCTAAGGCATGACCGAATATTGGTTTTGTCCAGATATTAGTCCTGAAGCTCCAGCACTGGTTTTTCATGCCCCTAACCTAACCTAACCTAAATCAGAAAACTACCTTCCTACCTCCCTACTGGACATGTATAGCACTTACTTAGGTCCCTTTTCACATAAATAATGCACACATAGCATGAATTTATTGTATTTTAACAAAAAAATGATGATTTAGAGGTGTGAGTCATAGGTGCTCAGAACTTGCCAGCATATTATAAGTGAGTATCTAACATGGAAATCATCTTTTCTCACATTTTATGCACTAAATTATTGGATACAAAGCATCAAATACAGTAAATGATGTAAATTGCTACCAGAAAAATGGTTAGGTTAGGTTAGGACCGGACATGAAATTCACTGCTTCCACCTTTTTCGTAGCTGGTTCACTTAAGAACCATGCATGAAAGAATTAAATTAAAAGCAGGAAATTATGATTAACACAATGTTAGGTTAGGACCGGACATGAAATTCACTTCTTCCACTTTTTTCCTAGCTTTTGCACTTAAGAACCATGCCTGAAAAAATTAAATTGCAAGCGGGAAATTATGATTAACATTTTGGGTAATTTTTTAACACATTTACAGCATGATGAAAACAGGTTAGGCATCAAAATCTTTATGGTAAGCATAGGTTAGGTTAGGTTAGGACCGGACCGGACATGAAATTCACTGCTTCCACCTTTTTCCTAGCTGTTGCACTTAAGAACCATGCATGAAAAAGTTAATTTGCAAGCAGGAAATTATGATTAACATTTAGGGTAATTTTTTAACACATTTACAGTATGATGAAAACAGGTTAGGCATGAAAATCTTTATAGTAAGCGTAGGTTAGGTTAGGATAGGTTAGGTTAGGTTAGGTTAGGTTATGACCGAATATGAAATTCACTGGCTTCCACCTTTTTCCTAGCTAGTACACTTAAAAATCATGCATGAAAAAATTAAATTGAAAGCAGGAAATTATGATTAACGTTTAGGGTAATTTTTTAACACATTTACAGCATGATGAAAACAGGTTAGACACGAAAATCATTATGGAAATCATCTTGCACACAGTTTATGCATGAGATTAATGATATTGAAAGAACAAAACAAGGAATTTTTATGAAGTTAGGGTACTTACGAAAAAGAAGCCGCCGTCTATAACTCGCTCTATCATCTCAGACTTTGACACAAAGAAATTGCACCACACAACCTTAGCAATTTATAATCACCAACACTTTCCACAACGTTTTTTTTTTTTGCATAACTGGGATCACATCACTTCACTGCACTGTACATAACAGTAAATTCCCGTGTGGTCTAGTGATGAGTCTTGGAGCCTGAACTTCTCAGCAGCAGCTTTCAGCTTCGTTCCACGTACCAACACACCTGTACCATGTTGTTGTCATTACCAAATCAGCGTGGATTGGTCGATGTCTGCATACTTAGTACTAAACATCACCTTCCTCTCCACATTTCGTTTGGTCTTCGAAGCGAAATCAGCCATGTACTGCTGTAGTTTGTCTCGGGACTTCTTGATATCAAACAAGGTGGAGCGAGGGAGATTGAATTCATGACGAATCCGTGATATCGGCCACCCGGCGTCCATCTTTTCCAATAGCCTTCCCTTTTCTTCTCCAGAGTCGTAACCACTTTCTTCCTCTTCTCAGGAGGCGGGGCCATCATCACACACATGATGAAGAAGGTGAAGGGCAGTATCAAGCACTGTAGGAGGTAGGGTATCACCACAAAAGCAATCACTTCGGCCACCTTTGTCGGAGGTGTTCACGAGGCAGGAGCTGAGTGGGTAATGGGGACCGACAGACAGGCGCCACGAGCGTAAACACAGCCGATTGGCGCACGCGGGAAATTCAATCTGACGCGGTCCCAAAAAATCGAATTTTTTTCGAATTTTATCAAATTTTTTGGCATTTTGGGGGCTGGGCAACCCACAATATCCGAATAGTGAATATATCCGAGTATTGGACGTCTGAATATTGGAGGGATTTCTGTATATATATATATTTATATATATAGTAAAACCTCACTAGAACGGACTAATTGGGGCCAAAGTCATTCCGAAAAACGCGATATTCCGAAATAAGCGACATTGGAATTTCCCCCTGCTAAGATATTTTCGTACATGAAAAGAGTCATGGCCACAATCCTACTTCATTCCACCATTTCCTTCTAAATCGGGGCATTAACCCAATTGCCTCTTAACTTTTCTCAAAGGCCACTATAAATAATTTCTTGCATAACACAGTACAGTTTTTGTAAGGTTTATACTCGATAAAGGCCATTGTAACACTCACAGGAAGATATTTTTCATGCATGAAGTGTCATAGCCACCATCTTGCATCACCCCAACAGTTCCTTCTATCCCTTTTGATCCTTAACTTTTCTAAAATTCCACTAAAAATAATTCTTTGCATTACACAGTATAGTTTTAGCAAGGTTTAGACTCGATAATGGCCATATATAACACACAAAATAAGATATTTTCTCTTATTAAAATCATCATGGCCACCATCCTGCTTCACCTCCACCAGTTCATTTTGACTCGTGGTAATATCTCATTTGCCTCTTATTTTTTTCCCCAAATTCCACTATAAATAATTTATTGCATGACATAGTAAAATTTAAGCAAGGCTTGGACACAATAAAACTCATAAGTAAGTTTTAAAAAAATATATACAGTAATCCCTCTAATATTCGGACGTCCAATACTCGGATATACTCACTATTCAGATATTCTGGGCTGCCCAACCCCCAAAATGCCAAAAAATTCGAAAAAAATATAAAAATTTTCAATTTTTTGGGACCGCATCAGTTTGAATTTCCCGCCCGTGCCAATCGGCTATGTTTACACTCGTGGCGTCTGTCCGTCGGTCGCCATTACCCACTCAGTTACAGACTCATGAACACCTCCGACAATGGCGGCCATATTGATTGCTTTCGTGGTGATACCCTACCTCCTACATTGCTTGATACTGCTCTTCACCTTCTTCATCATGTGTGTGATGATGGAATTTACTGTTATGTACAGTGCAGTGAAGTGATGTGATTCCAGTTATAAAAAAAAAAAATGTTGTGTAAAGTGTTGGTGATAAGTGTTGGTGATTCTCAATTGGAAAAGTGTGTCAGGTGCAAGGTCTTCCTGTCAGAGTCTGAGATGATAGAGTGGGTTATTACATCAGAGGGCAGCTTCTTGTTCATAAGTACCCTAACTTCATGCCTAACCTGTTTTCATCATGCTATAAATGTGTTAAAAGATTCCCAAAAATCTATCTATCTATCTATTGCCAGACGCCTTAATCCCGAATGGGGTGGCCACAAACATATCGCTTCCATGTCATTCTGTCCCCTGCCATTTCGCTACTACGCTCCCAACTCACACCCCCCTCTCTCATATACCTCTCCACTCCATCCCTCCATCTCATCTTCGGCCTCCCCCTCCCTCTCGCCCCCTCCACCTCACTCACATACACTCTCCTCGTCAATCTTTCACTCTCCATCCTTTCCACATGCCCAAACCACCTTAACGTGTTTCTCCTAACGCTTCCCATCACGTCCTCAAGCACACCACAACTCTCCTTCACTTCCTCATTTGTTAGTCTGTCTCTCCATGTGACTCCACATGCTCCTCTCAAATAACTCATTTCCACTGCTCTCACTCTTGACTTCTGTCCTTCCAACAGGGTCCAAGCTTCACTTCCATATGTCAAGAGTTGATATCACAATACTGTCATGTTACAACTTTTTCACTTCCATGCTCACCTCCCTGTTTCTTATCACTGCTTTCAACGAACCAGCACCCTTCCTTCCCTGCTGTACCCTTTGGAGCACTTCACCCTCCAGACTGCCATCCTTACTCATCACACTGCCCAAGTACTTAAATTCACTCACATTCTCCATATCCTTCCCATCCAATCTCACTGTACACTCACTGACTTCACTTCTCTCGAAGACCATCACTTTACTCTTCACCACATTCACCTTTAGATTCCGTTTCTTACACACTCTCCCAAACTCATCTACCAAGCCTTGCAGCTCCCCTTCGTCTTCACTCAACAACACAGTATCATCTGCAAACAACAGTACAGGGAGTTTCCACACACTGCCCTCTCTCACTAGGGCCATTCCAACATCCACCGCCCGACCCTGTATCTCTTTTATAACCCCATCCATATACAGATTGAATAAACCATGGAGACATGACACATCCTTGTTTCAATCCAACCTTCAAATGAAAAGATTCAC
Source organism: Birgus latro (assembly GCA_018397915.1). Taxonomy (NCBI): domain Eukaryota; kingdom Metazoa; phylum Arthropoda; class Malacostraca; order Decapoda; family Coenobitidae; genus Birgus; species Birgus latro. The sequence continues at coordinate 17,503 of JAGKTI010007609.1, forward strand.
TCAGTTTGCCATCCACACACACTGCAGCCTTAGCACCCTCATACATACTCTTCACTGCCTTCAACAACTTCCCATCCACTCCATATGTTCTTAATACCTTCCACAAACCTTGTCTATCCACCCTGTCATATGCTTTCTCCAGATCCATGAAGGCCACATACAACTTCTTGCCCTTCTCTAGAAACCTTTCCACTAAGGATCTAAGAATGAATATCTGGTCTACACAACCTCTTCCCTTCCTAAAACCTCCCTGTTCTTCTCCAACTAATTCCTCAGTAATTTCTTTAACTCTGTCAATAAGTATCCTACCATATATTTTTCCTATTACACTGAGAAGGCAAATGCCTCTATGATTACCACACACTGCTTTTTCCCCTTTTCCTTTGTACAGAGGAATAATTATACCTGACTTCCAATCCTCCGGGACTCTACCCTCCTCCCAAGCCAATCTGCACACCTTCCACATCCATTCTATTACTATCTCTCCCCCATGCTTCAGCATTTCACCACACACTCCATCAATTCCTGGGGCTTTCCCCATTTTAACTTTCTTCATTACTTCCACCACTTCCATCCTGGTGATTTCTTCCTCTCTTCTCACAACCCTCCTTCTCCCTGCCATTCCCCAGCCACTTATACTTGCATTACTTTCATTCTCTATGTTCAACAGTTCATTAAAGTGTTCTCTCCATCTGTTTACTTTTTCTCCCTTCTCCACTAGTAATCTACCATTTTTATCTTTCACACCCCCACTGACTTCGTTGGCACCCTGTCTAGCTCTCTTTACCTCCTTCCAGAACATTTTCTTACATTCCCTCCACTTTGCACTCAAATTCCTTCCAAATTCCTCATCCACTCTCTTCTTACTCTCTCTTACTAATCTTTTCACCTCTCTCCTCCTCACTACATATAACTCTCTCGTCCGTCTCTGAGCTTCTTCGTCGCCCCTGTTTCTCATCCACTCATTATATGCTTTCTTCTTTTGTGCCACAGCCTCTCTCACCTCTTCAGTCCACCATGCTGTTCCCTGAACCCCCTTTCATCTTCTCTTCACCCCACACACCACCTCACATGCTGCACAGATTTCTTCTGTGAATTACCAGAAATGTTAATCATAATTTCCTGCTTGCAATTTAATTTTCCCATTCATGGTTCTTAAGTAAAACAGCTAGAAAAAAGGTAGAAGATGTGAATTTCATGTCCGGTCCTAACCTAACCTATGGTTACCATAAAGATTTTCATGCCTAACCTGTTTTCATCATGCTGTTAATGTGTTAAGAAATTACTCTAAATGTTAATCATAATTTCCTGCTTGCAGTTTAATTTTTTCCATACATGGTTCTTAAATAAAACAGGTAGAAAAAAGGTGCAAAATGTGAATTTCATGTCCGGTCCTAACCTAACCTATGGTTACCATAAAGATTTTCATGCCTAACCTGTTTTCATCATGCTGTTAATGTGTTAAGAAATTACCCTAAATGTTAATCATAATTTCCTGCTTGCAATTTAATTTTCCCATGCATGGTTCTTAAGTAAAACAGCTAGAAAAATGGTTGAAGCAGTTAATTTCATGTCCGGTCCTAACCTAACCTAACCTA